>RPOG01001383.1:0-155096 GCA_008086565.1 Thalassoma bifasciatum | reverse complement strand
AGTCTTTTCACACAGGTATGTTGAGCCAAACGGCGTTAGTAGCTAAGTTGTGGTCTGGGATAGCTGTGGATATTCCCTCTAAACTGAAATCATCTCGCGACCCCCCCTCCAAAGTCTTGCGACCCCCCAAGGGGTCCCGACCCCCACTTTGAGAACCCCTGTTCTAGATCACTACATGTAAACTACGTATTTCAAGCATTTCATTAAACAATCTATGCTCAGTAACTAAAGTAACTCAGCTGTTAACTCAGAATAAATGACATACAGGTCTCAGTCTCAGAACAGAGAGCCTCAAACATGGAGGAGACTTCTGTGTGGAAACTTTCCCAGGACATGGAGGGTAAGACAGAGAGGGTCAGCTGCTCACTGAGAGCTGCATCAAAGGAGAGAGAGATCCAGAGAGCGGAGGTGTACCAGTTTAAGCCAGAGTTGGTTGAGTTCATTGTGAATGAAGAGCCCCTCATTGATGTGTTATCCAACAACTATGAACCAGGCAGAGGAGCAGAGAAGGCTTAAGGCTGCTTATACTCTGCCTGGAACTTTAATTTTCCTTTATTAACGGTAAAAATGTCTTCTCCCAGCTCCAAGAGGAACAATGTCACATCCAATTACCCTCTGCTGCCACATGGGAGCACATTTACAAACACAGACAACGTTCAAGCTCTTCTTCTATCTTTAACTCCATGATGAGGTTTGTGCTCTTCTGCCCTCTTGTGATGCAGAACTGTCATGAAATAAATATGCTAAATACTTTAATTTAGAGAAGAGAAGCCATCTTTGTTTGTTTCCTGGCTTTCACAGTGTCAAAGTCACAGTTCATGAGTTGACAGAAAAAGTACATTCTCCCATTCACTTCATCATTTTCACAAATGTATGAGCTGAAGACTGGAGCTGTGTTCATGAGTCTGCATGGTTGTGAATTATTTAACAGGTGTTAGTCATACATCAAAGTCGTGATAAGAGCTACACTCTTCACACTCTGAGTTAAGGTCCAGCTTTATAGCCTCACCATCTTCAATCATTGCCATTCAGATTTACTATTGATGGGTTTTCAGGATTCCACGTAAAAGGAAATCAGCTTAAATTCAGGGTTAAGGATTTGAACGTGATTATTTCTATACACAGACGTTACTGAGTATCTCTAAAGTAAGGATTTAGCCTCATTGTAAAAAAAGTACCTCTCTTTTTTACAGTAAAAAAAACAACGCTTGTGGTCGCCAGGGAAATTTTGTAAAATATACAGTATAATTGTAAAAATGTTGTGGTGGGCCTATGTATAACATTATTCGTAGAACCAAATAAATGGTTTTCAAGCAGTATTTAATTTAAGAGAGTTCACTTTATTTCCTATGATATAGTGGTGTGCAAAATTACAAAATTTGGTATTGATCTGATACAAAGTAAATGTGGGGCCTGATATTAATACTAATATCAAAACTTGTTACATGAAAAAGCAGCTTGTGAAATTAATCTCAAATAACACACAACCACTAAAACTAATGTTTCTGTTCATAAATAAAAAGTAAACAACTAATTTGTCAATCAGAAAATAATCCTATTCTTCAATTTTTTTTTGGCTTTATTATGAAACCGTCAATTTTTTATCCTTTATTTCCTCTCTTTTTTCAAAACTCTTTTTATTTAATTTTCTTGGAAAACAAATACAGACATACCTTAACCCTGTGGTGCATAGTGGTCACTACAGTGGACACCTATTTAAAACTTGACTCCTAAATTCAATGGTTCATGTGGTGGAAATTTAGATTAACCTGTGTCAGGATATTTTTATTCTTCTTAGGGACCTGAAAAAATGTTTCCAATTCTTTTTCCAAACTTTTTTTTTTTTTTAAGTTATAGACAAACATTTGAGGGTAAAACAGCGTAATAACTATACATTTTTCGGTGTTAAAATGGATGACAGAGAGTCAAAATGTTTCACAAAGCATTAAAAAAGATTATTCATGAAATAACCCCCCCCCCCCAAAAAAAAAGAAAGGAAGTCAAACAAAAAAATAGCTATCTTTAAATTAATTTCACTCTTTTTTTATGTTGAATGTTCTGTTACAAATATTTGAAGAAAAAAAAATTGAAAACTTTTTTTCATGCCTTAAGACAAATAAAAACACTCAAAGGAAAAATCCAGACACTGGCTTTCATAATTCATGCATCAGAGGGTTAAAAAATTGGCATTTTAAAAAACCAGTACATGTATTAATAAATAGATAATGACAAAAGTGGCAAACCAACAAAACCAAATGCACTTAAAAAAAGCAGTTGAAACAGTAAATTAGAATATTTATGGATAACAACAGTTATTAGATTTTAGCGTTGAATACATTTGGTCAAACTGCTTTCACACGCTGGTAGATCCACCATTGCAGAAACATAATAATGTGTTAGGAAATCAGCGAAATACTGATAAATCTAAGTATCCATCTCATCATACAAGTATTGATCAACACTGATATCAACATAAGTATCAATATGTCTGTATATTACATTGATCTGCCCACCACAACTATAACCCATGTGTTCTCTTTCAGAGGAAACCTTCTCCCCTAAAATGTTGTGATTTCTGAAAGTTGTCTGTAGCTGTTCTACTGTAATACAGGAGTTTCATCACCAGGGGGAAGAACAACAACACTCACACTTCAGAGTCCACTTAAGAACCTGCTGCTCCTCAACAAACAGGTTTGAGTTGGTTTGTGTGAAGTTAGAGCAGCAGCATTAAAATCCTGGCTCAGCCTCACACTTCACCTGTTCCTAACACCTGCTGCAGGATTCTCCTCACCTCATCCTCTCTGCTGATGAAAGGAAACAGCTCAGGTACAGATTGTTCCAGATAAGGAGCGCTGAGATTATTTTTAGTGAGCGCTGAGACAGACACGTCCTGTCATTTGTTACCTAGGTTACCCTCTTGATTCTGATGGGTGCTGATGGAGAGAGGAGGTAATGAGCAGGTGTGGGCTGCAGGCTTGTGCAGGGATCACTGCTCTTAATGAAAGGTAAACTGGATTTAGACGTGGAAATGTGAAATCTCCCTCTTCTGGTGGTAATTACTGCTAAAGGTTATGTTTGTGGAGGAGGCCTTCATCATATTACACACTGAGCATAATGAGCTGTAATTTCTTTAATCAGGCCCCCAAAGAGAACAATAAATCAGCATGGAAAAAGCATCCGTCTCTGACACATCCTCTGTCAACTCCAGCGGGGCTCTGCCTCTGCATCAGCATGTTTGTTGTTGCTTTCTTCTTATATGGAAACTGTTTTTTTTTTTTTTTTTTATCAACCCACTCAGAGAGCCTGGAGGTAATCGGCATTACATAATCTCAGGAAATACCTTATCTGCATCCACTTTCTCTCCTCTGGCTCCTCACAACCCTTCAAATTCTGAGCCTGAGTCGAAGAAAATCCAATATCACAGCTTTGTTTTTGTCTTTTCTTGCGTTCTCCCCTGGAAGAATTGATCGATGCAGCTATCACAGCTCTGTTGTTCAGCATGAATTCTTTATTCTTACACAATTAAATCTGTCATTTCAAATTTTAAAGACAAATTGCATCAATGTCTTCACACGTAAATGTAATTTCATGAAATACAACCAAACAAAAGTGCTGTCTGTTTTGATGGAGCATAATGCACATGATGCGCATGCTAATGTGCTGTTTGACTGAGTGCCCATTACCTCCTGCTGCTGCGCTCCCATGAGGTGCAGTCTTACTGTCTTGGGTGATATGAGATTCCTGCAAGAGGCCTCACACCCCACAGCAGAGTCAGTAGCAGAAGAGTTTTCAAAAGGCTTTTCTTCAAATGTTTGCAAGCAGCAGGTCTGGTGGTTTGATATTAATGCTTTTAGTGAGTCACATAAATATGCAAATCTGTGTCATCCAAGCACCCAAAGATGCTTCACACATGATCCCTTTATTCCCCTGCAATGAGGATAGAGATACACAGAATATATATATATTAAGTAATTTTAAAAAATGATTCAAAACAAGAATGTGCACAAGAATGTGGTGATTCATCATCCTCACCCTCCTCCCTCTCTGCTGACACCAGCTTCCCTCTGAGCTGTGAGACTTGTCACTGGTGCGTGTTAGTTTTCCAAACCTTATATAGAAACGCACATCATCAGAAGGAGACATTTTGAGGAATCATATGTTGTTCATTTTTCTTACCGTGTCGTCAACACTGTGATCAAACTCCTTCCAACATGTAACAATTGTCTCCTCAGATCAGCCGCCTCCAAATCACATCTTATATAACACTTTGAGCTTTATGTGGTAAAATACATTTTGGTATCAGGCAAATCATGAGAAAATCAGGCTTGAAAGAATGTTTGTACTTGCTTATAAGTAATCAAGTGAAGTGAGTCACATTCGCCTTGATTCTGTCTTTTTACTGACCCCTGGTTGCAGATCTGACATAGATAACTCGGATTATCTCTGTTTTGGTTTCCACAAAGTCGAAAGAGGAACATCGAGATCTCAATCCATCAGTCTTCTTAGATCTGCTCATAAAGTGCAAAAAGCCCTATGACAGAGGTTATGCATGAAACCAAAACAAGGAGCTGAAAGATTCTAAAATACAGACAAGCACAGAACCATATGAGGACAAGGGTCTGATTATTTTTTCCCCCATGACTCTACAGTGATAGTACTGACTCTGAACAAATGCCAAACTATGTCTTACACGGTTTTGAGGTTGATATGTAAATACACTCTGTGAATCTTACACTAAATAACTGGCAGTAGGAGTTACTGTAAAATTTACAGTGATACACCTTATAGACCTTTTCCTGTGAGTTACAGTAGATATCTGAGTAAAAGACTTGTGATGACACAAATCAGTTTCAACACTTATGCAAAGCTTCAGAAAAAGCCCACGGCCTTTTTTTTTTCTTTTGAAACCAGTATCTCAACATGTGTAACGGCCATTTCATACCAGTGTCTGTCAAAAATAGCCTCAAATACACCTCAGTCTACTTAAAGAGGACCAAACTACATTTAGTGAGGACATGAAAAAACACTGCTGTGGTCACCACCACCCTCCTCCACTGAATCAGCTGGATGGTGAAAACAATAACAATGGTATTTAAAAAGTATCAAAAAACATCTGTTGAACATGCAAAGAGAGTTGAAATAAAAGTTAAGAGTAAAGAAAAGAAGAGTTAAGATCTGGATTAACTGTCAGAGGGATACTCAGTGATCATCAAGCTACTTTAATCCTAAAAGTTTGTAGGGCAGGGGTTCATAACAAGATCAAGAAGCAAATGTGGGAACAACAAAGCAACAGACCATATAAAGGTGAAAACCATGGGGAAGTGCATGTAGAGAACGGTTCAAAACAGGCTCCTGGAGGCAGGGTTCAAGTCCTGTGGAGCAGCAAAAAGTGTTTTATCAACAGCCAGGCTGAGGTTTGATGATCATCATCAGGACTTAGCATGCACCGACCTTTTGAAGGGCAAAGGCAAAAAGAAAAAGGAAAGGCACAAACATCACATTTGTGCCTGCAAGAAGGTAATTTTAGTGTGTTTTGCCAACCAGAAGAGCACTTCAGCTCATGACTTCCAGCATTTTGTCATAATTTACAGCCATGTACTGTAACCCAACATTTAGTACAAGATGGGTAGCTACAATTGCCAAACAAGAATTGCTAAATAGTGGTAAAATCTCCTCCTTAAAATCAAATGCTAATACAAAATACTCAAAGGAATTTTCATTTCAATTGTACAGAAGAAAATACCATTATCCATGACATCCAGTCCATGCTGTAAACAGTTGATCTAAGCCATGGGGCATAGACAGCCAGTCTATTGTAACAGGGTAAAATGTAAGTTTCAGTTAATAATAATGTTTTTAACTGCAAATTAAGAGGTTTTTCTGTAAAGTTGTTCATAATATACATAATATATAATTTTTAATTTTTAAAATGTTATAATTTTACAAAATTCCCCTGGCAACCACTGCTGCCAGATTTTTTTTTTAAACCATAAAAGCAACAGGATGGTCTTTGCAGCATGGACAACATGACTTGTAATAATCAGAATCAGAATCAGAATCAATTTTAATGGCCAGGTATGAACATACAAGGAATGGATATACAAGGAATTTGCTTTGGTATACTGTGCTCTCTTGTACAGGTAATAGTAAGGCATAAAAAGGGAAAATATTTTTTTTTTTTTTCTAAATGTAAATAGAATCTTATCAACAACTATAAATACAAAAGAATAGCAAATAGACAATACTAATATTTATAGGCTAAAAAAACATCATGATTGTGCAGTGGAGAAGTGCAAGGATGCAGATATCAAATGAGGATCTTAAAAATTGCATAGTGGTAGTTAAATGAAAAACATTAAATATCTGTATGTTAACAGTACAAATGATGTTCAGTACAAATAACTAGTGTCATGTATGTGGATGAATGATTTTGAGTGAAGGCTACTGATATGAACTCATTATGCATAAAATTCAGGTTCTATGTTAAAACAATTTCTTAAGTATCAGCCTATATAAAAACCAAAGTGGTATAAATCAACGGGTTTCCACGCAATTTTCTACTAAAGTCAACTCACTCGGGTGGACCTAAGTCCAATAGGCTGTATTATTTTTAGATTCACAGTACCAAGCAACTCCAACAGTGATGAAGTTAGTGAGCAGATGAAGGTGTATCTTTATCTCCCACAGATGGTCACAGACTGTCAATGATCCTAATTGGTCCACACGCCTCTGAAGCATCATGGCCAATGTGAGGCTGACTTCGCTGCAGTCTCGGGCGCAGCTCAGTCTGCCGCCTCCCGCATCCAGACCGATCCAGACGCACAGTGACGGAGCCGCAGACAGCCTCCATCATGTTTTACACTTGGAAAATCTCCAGGGTCTCACCCGATAGGCGTTTCCTGCTGCTCTAACCACATGAAGAGGATCGAGCGTGCGGATCGTTCCTCCTTCAGCTCCAGCTGCTGGGAGATGTTCAGCGTTTGCCATGGCACGAGGTCTGTTTCCATGGGGGCTCTTCAGGAAGCCTCTGTACGTCCAGGTAAGGAAGCTTCTGGGAAATCCCCGCACACTCTGATGTCAGGTCCAGATGGGAATTTACGCCGGCTCCTGCGCGTGTATCCACCGGTAACATCCACGCGCAGAAGATTTTCAGTCATGTTGTCTTATCAGATCCGATTCACTCATCTCACATCCTGTAGTTCACAATTTCAGCTTCACATTCTCGGTGTATTTGTTCATTTTACGGTCTGATGTTTTGGTTTTTCTCTCGGAATCATAAAGTCACTTGATGCTCGACGGCTCAACCGTCCTCCTGATCCTTGTTGCTGTAGCAACCACGTCCATGAAACACCTGACGGTCACAGCTGATACATTCAAAGGAGGCTGCAAACTTTATACATCACATTACATAACACACTTTCTGTCCTCGTGGCTGGTGGATTGCAGTTATTTCTGTTTACCACATGCAGCCACTTGAAGAAGCGTCAGGTTTGTTTTGCAGCTTCATTTCCTCCATAAAGTGTTTCTGTGTGACTGAGATCCTGCTCACAGCTCTGTGTTTGATGCTGCCCTGCTCATCCTCATGTGGGAAGCTGTTGAAGAACATTATGTAACAGTTGGCTCTGGCTGAAATTAGGTGAAGTCTCCAGTGGCCTTCTTCATAAGTAAAATTAAACTCTGAAAGGGAAGCCCTTCAAGGACACGCTGAGGTCTCAGGAAGACTCAGTCAACTCATTCACTGTTTAAAGAAGGAGAAATGTCTCCCAGCTTCTCTCTAATTTGACTAAGTGTTTTGGTTATCATTCTCTGGCATCCTGCCGCACACATTTGCTTCACTAATTGTGGTTGAGTGTCGTCTTATCTCTGCCGCTCTGAGCTTCCTGTGTGTGTGTCCTTGCATGTCAGAAACAACAACAGAAAAAAAAAGAAAAACCTGTCAAGTGGAGTGAGGAGAGGGAGAAACGGCCCGTTGTCTCAGGGGACAGCTTCCAGCGTGGCTCTGTTTTCTAGGCCACCTCAGCCTCGCAGTGACAGCTGAAGGAGTGTCACTCAGTGATCCTTGGAGAGAAGCTGTTTCCTCTGAAAGATAAAAACTGACAGGTCCTGTTAGTCACAAACTTTGATCCTGATCACAGTTTCTTTAAGGCTGTAGACAAAAGGGCAGACACAATCGAATACATTACATTCAGTGAAAGTGACATTTAGCCTTTTTTGTCTTCTTATGTTTCTTTTGAATGTATTAGCTATGTCACTGAAATGAAACAAGTCCTACATTATGTGCACATTCACAGTTTCTGTTCAGTGCACAAGCAAAACCAAAGTATATCTAGTAAGGTCTCATTAAACTACATTTCGACTGTGCATAGGCTGCTTGTATAAAGCTAAAGCTCTGTACATTCTGCAGAAACTCAACAACTCTTACAGCTGATGTCTTTAAATGAATGGATTTATTATGATGTGAAAATGTGAGATTTCACTAAATACATCAGATGACACAAGACCAGATTAAAGTTATGAAATGGAGCAGAAAAGACGAAAATTGGTGCATAATATTAGTTCAGAATGCAGGATCAGAAAGATTGGGGTCTAAAATCAAAGTAATCTGAATATGAAAAAGAATCCTGTTAAATTCCAGATCCTGATCCTGCCATAAAAACCTCCTGACACATTTTGCTCATATCGCCCTCTTATGGAGAACATTTTCCCTAGTCAGAAGCAGAGTTTGCTTATGTTTATGCAGCACGTAACTCTGCAGAAAACTGACACTTATCATCTGATATAAAGTGACACCTGAGGGACAGGTGAGTTTTGATCGCCCCTGGTTGCAAAATGAAATGTGGCTCTCTTTAAAAAAATTTGTACACCCCTGCTTTATATCAGCTTTATTGCAGAGAGAGTAAAGCTAAAACTGAAAATTTCTCATCTGCGCTTCGACATATCTTTCATTTTTGTACAACCTGCACCTTTTCATGTCATTTAATGTGTTTAAAGTATACAACTGTCCATGAATTAGAGACATTAAGTCATTTGAATCCAAGTGCACAGCATTTTTGGCTTCAGTGTACATACGATGCTCGAGCAGCAAACAGGTTGACATTTCTCTGGCCTGGTTGGCCCCGTTACAGCTCCTGCTGCATGTTAATGCACAGCAAACACTGTTGCACAGAGAGCAACAGAAGAGAGCGAGAGAAGGAGCTCCTCAGCTGCACACACGTAATAATTCAGTCTGCATGAATTGAGGGATTATATATGGTTTAAATATGTTACATCCGTGAGGAAAGAGGCTGATTTACTGTCGGGGATAAATCTTTAGCATGTTTTGCACATTTCTGCTCTGATTGGTTGGTAGGGATGTGGGAGGGGGTTTCCCTGTCAGGGAGCTGCAGTCTTTGCAGGAATAAGATGTGACTGCTGTATGTGTATGTGTGTGTGTTGTAAGTATGTAAAAAGCATGTAGATGATGAAAGTATGTAACGTGAAAGCATAAGACATACAGTCCATCAGCTGATAGAGCCATGGATGGTTCTGTCGCAGGATTGAGTCAGCATGAAACTGCGTGCCTTTGTATGTTTGTGTGGGGGATGAAGAAAGGAGGGGTGTGTGTGTGTGTGTGATTGTGTGTGTGTCAGAAAGAGAGGGGGGTTGCCTGCTGTCTGGACTGTGATGAGTCAGATCTTTGTAGTGTCTGTGCAGAGAGTGTAGCATCCTTTTTTCAGCACAGTTGGTGACAAGAGTACAGGCCTGCTGGGCTAATGCTGCTGCTGCTGCTGGGGCAGAACTCTAAAAGGAGGTCCTTTCCTTCAGCATTTCACTAGATCACGCTTCATGCACAACCCAAACAAGTCCTTAAAGATTATTCTTTAAAACACAATAAATCATAGGGGTGATTATTGGCAAGAACCTCATGATGCGATGCATATCACAATATCACAATACTGTGATAAATTGTGACATTTAACTTAGAAAAAACTTTGAAAATCACACAATACTACTCAATTGAAAGGACAAATTAATCAAAACTATTTGATTGGAAACAACTTTTCCATTTTATTGTTTTTGAAAAAAGTTAAATGCAGGGTTACTTAAATAAACTTAACTTGAAAACAATGAGTGTACCAAGTCACTCGAACAGATGTTGCAAAGAAATTATTATTCTTTTATTCCCTTCAACAATATATTGAAAGCATCCGAACCTGCTGTAGAGCTCACATTGTAATTTAACACATGAGGAACAAAGTGCTTTGAGTTACCGGCAGCACAATAATAAGTTAAAAAAGGACACATATTCATATTGTTACTGTCTGAACTGGAAGACTGCATGAAAAAAACTGTGCATACATTTCACATAACTGCCCTATGTCACTGAAAACTGCATTTTAATTCCAACTCAGCTATAAATGAATTTTTGATTTTTTTTTTTAAATCGAGAGTAAGATTTGAAATGTTGATAATATATTGTAGGTCAAAATATTTTTTGTGCACTGAACAGAGAATGTGATGTATTTGGATCATGATTGATTTCAGTGACATCATTCATGGTAAGATGATGAAAGCTGGGGGCCAAATAAAGATGACCCCCAGGCTTTAACAAGACACTTAAGGAACCACTATTTTTGCACAAAGCACTTTGTCTTCATGAGACTTTTATGAGACTTTTATGAGACTAGAGACTGCTGCTTGGTTTGGACCAATCACTTGAACGAATCAAATATATAAAGATCAAATAAATTACGGCCACTGGACCTTTTTTAATAAGAAATTGATGTGTGATGACAATTTGTCAGTGAGGGCTTATTACCTGTCAGGCTTTAGTTTTAAGGATACCCCAGCAAGCTTTATTCAAGGATGCAGTTATGAGAAGAAAAGCTGTCACCAGTAATAAATCACAGAGGGGAGTGATGAAAATGAAAGTGGAGGTTTATTACGGAGACAAAGGCCAACCACAGATAACATAACAATGAGACGAGACAAGAAGAGGGCTTCATTTATCTGTGTCTTTTCAGTGAAGGGTAATTCTGTAACCAGATAGATACTGAAACATTTTTTACCAACAGACTCTCTGGCTGCAGCTTTGTTTGGCTTTGCTGAATTTCAGGACTGATTTCAAAGTACTGATTGTATTTTTATTAAAGACTTGTTTTACAGGCAACATTTGTGAGTGATATAACACGGATCTGCTGTCATTCACTCCACCAGCCCTCTCCATCTTTTGTTTCTCTGTTGTCACGTCTTTCTCAGCTCTGCACAGCAGCCCATTACCCAGCATTCTCTGAGGGGGAGCTTCATAACCATACATAATGGATGGATAGTTTGCAGCCTAGAAAAACAAAGTGTCAGTGCAGTACTGTGCCCCTCTTTATCAGCTTTTTAAAATCCTTTTCGCCTCAACGGTTGGTGTCAGAGATCATGTTGTTACCTGTGTTTTCTTTAATGCACATCACTTTGAGTGGTTAAGTACACACACTCCTGGACAGAGCTGTGTGTGGGTGTGTGTGTGGGCTGAGATGAAGGAGCTCAGGCAGATGTAGACGTACCGTTTCTTCTCGTCCACCTCATATGGCGTATGGCCACAGTTTGGACTCAGTCTCTAATTAATAGCTGTCACAGCAGCCACAATCAATACAGCCTCATTAGCCATGTTTGTGTAACTCTCCCCTCACAAAGGGTCAATACGTCATCCCAGAGATAGAAATGAAACGGCCTGAGTAGAAATGAAAGCCACAGAGTATCGATTACAAAAAGGCTAACCATACATTTGTTTCCCTGCAGAGTGTTATTTCCATAATGCTTCTCTGTTGATGCATTTCACTTGGGGAAAAATCAATAAGCGCTATACACAGCGCTCACTTGTGTGGTCACTGCTGTTAAAGTTGTTGTGCCTCCACTACGGTCAGATTTGTAAGTAAATCCATCATTAAACAAGGCAGCAGGAATCATATTGGAGTAGCGTGCTTTAAACAGATTGTCAGAGAGTATGACAACACGCCGGAGTGTTTGTGAGATGATTTGTTTGTGCATAAAAAAGCATCTGTCTTTTATTGGCAGACAAACAGGCAGTCAGGAAGTAATTTAAAGAGTATCAAGCTGACTCTATGACAAGATGTTTGATCTTTCCAGATTTGCTGTCAGGATTGTGAAAGAGAAAACACAAAAGAGGTGTGAGCAGATTGGAATAAGAGCTGTTATCATGAAGAAAGGGATCAGGAGGCTTTTAGACAGTCTGTGCTTTACTCTGGGATAAAAAAAACGTCATTTATTCCAGACACCTTACCATCAAATCTGATTTTCCGTTTGGTTTGTTTACAGCCTTCGTAACACTGCCACAATAAGATGTGTTAATTCCCTTCATTTAATTTTAACCCCATCTAATTTTACTGTCAGAATCAATTAGATTTGACAACATTGTTAAATCAAGGGGCTGTGTGATCCTTTAGCTCACTGCTTGGGATTGATATTTTAGTTAGCAGCATGACCTCTGATACCTGTGTCTGTTTGCCTGCTGCTCAAAAACAAATGTCCAGCTGTGTCAGACAGGAGTTCATTAAATTAACTTGTATTGAGTTAAAGTCACCCAGATAGTGAACAGAACACCACAAAACCTCTTCTGTCTATCACAGCTATGCAAATTAAATCAATGCATTTAAAGCTCCTGAAAGGGGGGTTTAGCTGGTAAAGAAACTGACACAATCTGGTATGCATGCCTCAGTTTAAACTATAAAAATCACACAAAAACAAGAACTTAGCACAAAAAGTAAGTACATTCAGGTTTGATAGATTATGTTTGTTGTAATAATACTTCTTGGCAATAAATTTTGCATTGTTGTTAAGCCTGTGTGCAATTTATTTCTACATACTGTAAATATTCTGTACCTTCACAGTATGGTTCAGGTCAATTTGGCCCAGAACAAGATACATCTTGTGTAGAGCCCGAACGATATGGGACTTTTCAAGATTCAAGATTCAAGATTCACTTATTGTCATTAAACATGTTTCAGAACAACAAAAAATACATTTCAGTTTCATCCCGTCCGAGAAACAAAGAATAGACAGAGACATTTTTGGGGCAGATGCTGATATCTATACTGGAGGCAAAAAAAAAAAAAAGGCCAATATCCGATAAATTGGCTGATATCCGATAAACCAGTCGATATCCCATATATCCTCTGATACATGAAACATTGATATACAGTACAGGCTAAAAGTTTGGACACACCTTCTCAATCAATGCGTTTTCTTTATTTCCATGACTATTTACATTATAGAGTCTCACTGAAAGCATCAAAACTATAAATGAACACATGTGGTTGACATCTGTAGTTATGTACTTAACAAAAAAAGGTGAAATAACTGAAAACATTTTTTATATTCAAGTTTCTTCAAAATAGACACCTTTTACTCTGATTACTGCTTTGTTTACTTTTGAAATTCTTCAAGAGGTCGTCACCTGAAATGGTTTTCTCTTCACAGCTGTGCCTTATCAGGGTTAATTAGTGGAATTTCTTGCTTTATCAATGGGGTTGGGACCATCAGTTGTGTTGTGCAGAAGTCAGGTTAATACACAGCCAACAGCCCTATTGGACAACTGTTAAAATTCATATTATGGCAAGAACCAATAAGCTAACTAAAGAAAAACGACTGGGCATCATTACTTTAAGAAATGACTGCCCAGATACTTTAATAAGAATGAGAAGGTATGCCCAAACTTTTAGCCTGTACTGTACACAAGATATATAATACTGTACATGAATACAAATGGTTATAATTCCCAAAATATGATTCATATTCAAGACAAAAGAGCAGAAAACCAAAAACTGCAAACTAGGAACTTTAAATATTAAACTGTCAACATAAGGACTGTAAACCTGATAAATAATTAGGCAAACAGGGCTGGAAAGCATGGCGGGTATGTGAGGAGGAGGGGCCAGGCACCAAGGCAGAGAACAGCATGCAGCCTGACACAGACACACAGGAGCAGGAACGACAGAATCTCCACACAGAAAAAAAGTTTATACATCAGCTACATAATGGCAGATGTCGATTAATCAGTGACATGCTATAATCGGCCCAGTTAATAATCAGCCGGGCTCTAATCTTGTGGTAAGTGTATTTACCAAATTAAACAGCAGATCTATTCAGAATGTTTCAATAGCTTATGTAACATAAATAGATGGTGTGAATAATCCTTAAAATGTTTAAGAAAGGGTGGGTACAGAAATTGAACCAAAGTAAACGAAAACTAAAATGAGTTCATTTTTGAGTATTTTGGATCACTTCAGGTGAGAAGAATAATGTTGTGTGAGATGAGCAGCAGAACAAAGTATGTGGCTGCACACATTAAAAAAAATTGCCAATCTTCTCTGTCAATGCCAAACAGCTGATTCTGCTGTTTCTATTGAATCCTGTTTTGAGCTCCTGGTCCCCCAGGTGCTGACATTCAGGTGTCTGATTGTCAGCACCTGTAAGCACGAACCTGCTACAGTGATCAGAAAGTGTTTGCTGCAAGAATCAACACGCCACCATTGACTGATCGAGACAGGACCTGTCTGATTGGGTGAAATCAAGCCTGTGGACCAAGCTGTGGCATTATTGAAGAGAGCCCTCATACTATCTCCAAAGTGAATACCAAGCTCCATGTGAGAGGAGATGACAGAGACCGGCCAAAAAGGTGACACCTGAATGAGGTTCTCCCAGTGTCAGAGAAGATTTAGCCAATTTTTCATGGGGTCAGTCGACATCCTCAGCTTTGCTTCTCAACCTGCTCCTTACAAATCCATTAAAGAAAGAAATAATGAGACTTTGAAACAGTATAAGATAAATTGCTTTGTTAAAATAAAGAAATAGAACATGCAGTCTCGACTGAAACGCACAATTTGTTCTGTAATGGAGCTCATAAGTCAAATTACTCGTGTCAGATTAATTTTCCCCCTAAAAAGTGAATTGAAATGCCATTAAGCTGCTCTATACCCCTAAAATCACCATATTTTTGAATAAGAAAAACAATCTTATAATAATGAATACTGTATAATACCAGGATAATGGTCTGCATTAAGTATGAAGCGTTTACCTTGGAGATCAGGCAACTTGAAGATGCTGACAGAGGTGAAAGAGAAAGACTGAATGAATAACTGAATCTTATTAGCTGATTTTTGCCCTTTTCTCAATGCTTTCCTCACTTTCATCTGCAGGTTTTTTCAGTAAAAACCAGTCCAATGAGCTTTGTTTCATCCCATTAGAATGTTTATAAGTGAGTTAGACAGGTGATGAAAAAGCACCATCGCACAGCCTGTTACAACTTTTTTGGGGTGTTTCTTTTGAATTAAGTCTAAAAGTTTTTCAAAATAATGTGAGCACAACACTGATGCTTTCACAGTAAGTTAAACACTTAAAGTGAAGGAGTGAGAAACGGGATGTTGGGAGGATGTTATGACGTTCACTGTGGTGTTCAACATCTAACAGGTATCTGATGCGAACTGCTGACTCAAGTTATAGTTCTCAACTTGAAGCAAAAAACTGGCCCTGAGACAGCATGAAGGGCAAAAACTTGTTAGTTGGGATACTCATGAGTCAATTAAAGTAAACACTCAAGTTCCCTTAATGTTTGAGCTGAGTTTACTGTTTTAATGTCTAAAAATACTAGAAAGTGAGGCTGGGCAATGAATCGCAAATTAGATTATATTGCCCAATGTTCTGTTGCAATATTCTAATCAAAGACAATGCAATATTTCTATAACCTGAAATGTGTCAAAATATCGGCTACCTTTTTCTTGCAGCAGATGATTTTTTGCTCTACACCAGAGTTACTCAACCAATGAAACAAACTGTTAAAAACTAGCTTTGCATAAGAAACTATCTATATGGTAAAAAGAAGCAAAAACAGCAAAGAATAGCCAAAAAAACTTAGTTTGAGGTTGTAAAAATTGCCAAAAAAAAGCAACAAAAATAGGCATTTAAATTGGGATAAAACCTGGAAATACTCAAAAAGTGCCAAAACAGAGTGAAAAGTGAGTAAAAGGCAAGAAAGAAAGAAACATTTTGGAGAAAACTTAATAAATTTTAGAGATTAGCAAAAATTCTGAAAAAAGTGGCAAAAAATCTTGAAAAGTGGTTAAAAAAATGGCCAAAGTCAACAAAAATGGCAAGTCTGAATTAAAGTTGGAAAATGGTCCATCTGTTTCAAAAAATGGTCCAAGAGTCACATCAACGAAGGGAAAAATTACTAAATTGGACTAAAAGCAGTCAAATGTTGTGGTAGTGGGTTGTTGTTGCTGTTGTCCCATTATTAAAGTAACCGTTTATCTCCTACAGTGTTTGTTTAAAAACAAAAAAGACTGGAACCTAGAAGTAATCAAAAAAATCGCAATTGCAATACAGAAAACAATAATCATGTTAAGACTATTTTTACAAATCATTCAGCCCCACTGAGAAGTGTTTTTACATATTCTAGATTCAAGTTTTTATACAGAGTTGGATAAGATTTTGTGTTGAAAAGAAGACATCACAAAACAAATGACAGCCTTATCTTCATTGTCCACAGGGGGCGCTGACACAAACTGAGACTGAATGCTCTTCACAGGAGCTTTAACTTGAGTTGATGTATTGTGCACACTTAAGAGTTTAAAGGTTAGGGCCCATAGAGTAGCAAAAAGAGCAACACGAGCAATGATAAAGCAACTAAAAGCTTAAAAGCGTAAGGATATTCAGCAATATCCAGCAGATTCTGAATAAAAATGCTCTCGCTCAGTTCTGCTGCTGGTGAAGGAGCCTCAGGGGTGAAAAGGATCCTGTGATGGATGATTTGTATGATCCACAAAGTGTCCAGAACAGATTAGTTCAGGTCATTTTAAATGGCTGTTCACCAAATTCAAAACATGTCTAATGTTTTAACTTATAAGTTTGTTTTTCCTTTGATATGCAAAAACATGTCAGTGTAAAAGGCAGCTGCTCTGAAAGGGGATCCACTCCTTGTGTAGATATGAATGCTGTGTTTTTAAGTGTAAAAACAAAATTATCTTAATATCCAGGTATTTATAAGCTAATTTAAAAAAACATTAAAACGTATTATTCATCTTTTTTTACCCACATTGCAGCTTTAAGGGCGAAGACTGGTAAATAATAAACAGGAGCTTCAACAAACGCAGTCAGAGTTCATTTCTGTGACATTAGGACAAGTTTCTCAACTTTTCCATGATCAGTCATATGAGTGGAAACTCCAGAGAAATGAAGATGATTTATAGTTTGTGAACACAGAGGAGCATTTACCGACTACATCTATTTATAACAACTATGAGTCAATGCTGTGCTTCAATTTCCTTTAAGTGTTGAGTTGTGTAAGCTGTTAAATTCTTAGAAAGAGCTCAGGAAATATTTCTGGGAATAAAAAAAGTCAATGAAGAAAGACAACATGACTGCAGTGTCTACACTTGGTGGCTTTAGTGCTGGTGACAACAGCAGAAGAATAAACTCCTGTGCTTTCTTTCCTCTCATAACATTAAAGGCTGCTTTGTGGAGAGAAATGAGATTACAGAATGACATATAGAGACGGTCTGAAAGCCTGATTTCTGCATTATCTGTGGTGTCCATGGCAGAAAATGGAGAGATGATCCGTTTAGAGAGGCAGATAAGAGCAGCAAAAACAAATCTCTGCAAATAAACTTCAGCTTTCAAGTTTTAAGAGGCTGAGTATGTGATCAAAGAGCAGAGCAGAGCAGAGCAGAGAGACTGTCCTGCACATTTCTGTTTCACATAAAGTTAGCTCGTAAAAACCCCAGAGGACAGCAGAGAGCTGAGTGCAAAGAGAATAAAAAAGCAGAGGAGGGCAAGAGAGACTTCTGCCGATAACGACGATTGGGAGTGAAAGGGGCAGAGAGTGCAAGCTGAGGAAGTCCATCACTGTCAGAGCTGAGTGCAAAAATCATTAAGGCCTGGAAAGTAGGGCTGCCAAAAGCTCTTTTATTTTTCACTAATGTCCTCCAATTGGAAAAACGCCATTTTGGATCCAGGCAGCTGTATTTATCAGCCGGCAAACAAGAGAGAAAATCAGTAGGAAGTATGGAGTTTCTCTAATGTTTCTCTGTTCTTGTCGACAAACTGCTTTTACAGTTAATTACTGAGCAGACATTAAGAAACGATCGCATTAATGATCTTCACCCTGAGCTCACGGCACAATGAGCAGCTGATTTGTTTGGAAACACTTTTTAAAGGAGCTGAAGAAAACATGATGGACTTCACTGTTACATGAAATTAAAAGATAAATGCATTGGCTATAGCCTCAGTATTTTAACACAAACTGTCTGTTTTAGGGTTTAACACATCCTTTGATTTTTCCTCCTGTTGTGACTGATGAATTCCTCTGCCAGAAATGTATATCAGCCTCACATCTTTGATTTTTTATAGATTTCTCACTTCCAGAGTAGAGCTGAATGCCCTAATGATCGACTTTTGTTCCGGTGTGGAATAAATCTAATTATACAAGCCAGGTTCCATTTGAGTAGGGACGTTGTCTGAAACGTAAATAAAAACAGAATACAATCATTTGCAAATCCCCTTCAACCTATATTCAACTGAATACACAACAAAGACAAGATATTTCATGTTCAAACTGATAAACTTTATTGTTTGTTGCAAATATTCACTCATTTTGAATTTGACGGCTGTCATAGGGAAACTGTCACAGTATCTGTGAAGGCAGCATCAACACTGAAAGGTACATACAGGTTTTGGAGCAACATATGCTGCCATCAAAGGCCATTTCAGTGAGACAATAAAACCAAGACACATTCTTCACCTGTTACAACAGTGTGGCTTCGTAGTAGAAGAGTGCAGCAACTAGACTGACCTGTCTGTAGTCCAGACCTGTGACTATCGAAAATGTGAGGAGCATAATGAGGCACAAAATATGACAAAGGAGACTCTGGACTGTTGAACAACTGAAGTTGTCCATCAACAAGAATGTGAAATAATAATTCCAGCTCCAAAACTCCAACAATAAATGTCCTCAGTTCACAAACACTTATTGAGTGTTTTTAAAAGTAAAGGTGATGTAACAGTGGGAAACATGAACCTGTCCCAGCTTTTTAGGAACATCTCACAGACATCAAATTCAAAATGAGAGAATATTTTGCAACAATACAATACACCTCATCAGTTTGAGTAACAAATATCTTGTCTTTGTAGTGTATTCAATTTTGAAAATTATTCCTTTTAGTTCTTATTTACATTTTACACAACATCCCACCTTCATTGTAACTGGGGTTGTACATAACAAATGTGAAGAGTATGCACTTTAATATTGTGTGCTCATTTCAATACAGAAGAGAGTTGATCATCTCTGTATGACTGACTGAATGAATAGTAGAATTATATATTTATACTTACTGTATAGAAAAACAGTAAGTTTTTATACATAAGCTACGGGAAAGAGATTTTCCTTATATGTACTGTCTTATTTGTCAAAAGTGTCAGAACTGAGATTCTATTTTGAAAAGTCCCACCAATAAATTGAATGAATCAATGACTTTATGTACTTTATTGTGAAAGTCTGTAGATTCAACATCAGCACCAAGGATAATCAGCAGGATGCTCTGCTCTCCTTGAGCGAAAAACATGACTCTCGTCCTCATAAATCTTCATTATGATGTTGTGTCGTCTGCCTCGATTTAGGCTGCCCTCCAATCAGCTCAGTGTTTTAATGCACTGAAACATCAACAGATCACAGAGTGCTTTCCAGATGATTTATTGATGAAGAATCTGATGCAGTTTGGATAACGAACATGATGCCTCTATAAATCTCTATATCAGTGTGTTTGTGAAGACTGACTGATGTTACTGAGGTCTTTATTGAAAGTGACGACAGGCTGTGAAATGTGTCTCCAACAGGCCAGATTCTCCTACCTGCACATGAAGTACCTGTTCTTCTCCTGGCTGGCAGTGTTTGTGGGGAGCTGGATCGTTTATGTGGAGTACTCGTCCTACACAGAGCTGTGTCGTGGGCACGACTGCAAAAATTCAATAGTGAGTCATGTTCCCGCTCATGTCTTACATCCTTGACTCTCTGTATCCCATTGTTCAGTTAACCTGTGTTTTAATTGGATTTTTCAGTGCGACAAATACAAAAGAGGAGTCATCGACGGCTCGGCCTGCAGCAGCCTGTGTGAGAAAGACACACTCTACTTGGGGAAGTGTTACACCGCCAAGGCCAACAGCCAGGTCGCTCTCTTAAATCACACCCTCCTCTTCACTCTGCTGCTCTTCATCTCGCTGCATCTGAAGCTTGCCTTGTTTATTTTAGGTCTACTCAGGGATCTGGGGAGATCTGGAGGGAGTCATTAAGTGCCAGATGGAGGACGCTCCACAGTATGATTTAGGGAGCGAGATGGAGCCCAGGAAGGGGGCCACGGCCTTCAACAAGCCCATCGAGGGGACGTCTGTGGAGAAGTTCAGGGAGATGATTCTCAACCACTTAAAGGTCAGAAAACACATTAAACACCAGACTCACTAAGGGATGCGCTATATTTATTCCTCTAAACCCCTTTGCTTCAAACATCAGGAAGATCAGAAAATGAGCACAAAAAGTAAGGAAGTGTGTGTTTGGTTGATTATTTCTTTGTTGTTAAATGATTCTTGTCAACACATCTTTATGCAGTGTACAGCTTATTTATTCCTCTTTTATTCTGAGCCATATTTGTAAGGAACATGGTTTAGTTGGATGGGCAGCACAGCTCAGAATGTGAGAAGAGCCCATGATAATTTGCCAAATCTCCTCTGCCAATGCCTAACAGGCTTGTTTTGTGGCGACTGATGCTGACAATCAGGTGTGTGCTCCAAGAATCAGCATGCCATGTTTGACTGACCTGCTAAGAGTCTGTGATAGGGCAACCAAAACCAATCAGAAGCGTTATTTAGGGTGGACTGTGAATTGTGTGTCCTAAGAAGATGACACCTAATGAAGACCTATTCTAAGATCAGAGAGGGCACCAGAAGCTCATATCTAGAGTCTGTTTGGCATCTGCAGCGAACATTTGGCACATTTTTCATGGGCACTCAACACACATTCTCTTCTCTGCTGCTCATCCTGCAAATACATGTTCCTCACAAATGTTGCTCCTTTAAGAAGAGAAATAAACAAACTTTTAAAAGATATAAGATGTGGAAAACTCCACCAAACGAAAATGATTTTTAGTCTTTGTGTTATATCTGGAATGGATACACACGTTGTTACCACCAAACACTAAGACCATCAAGTCCCAGCTGTAGTACAATTAACAGTTTTGTGCATTTTCCTGTTTAGAAGAGACAATGGTACCTGCATTCATTGCTACACTGTTTTGAATAATATGAACTGAATGAAAGAATTTTGTCAATTTTAGTGCCTTGAAAAGGTCTAACTGTTTTCTTACTGACATTCTTTTCCACGCACACACTGCCACCTACTGGTCTTATTGTGTAGTGTATGACCTGATATTAGCAAATGCCGAAATTCATATTGTTAAAACCACAATCCTGAAACCAATACAATCCAGTTTCAATTAGCTACCAGACGAAACGTGCAGAGGATGCTCTTGTTTTTTCAAAAGCAGGTTTCATGAAGAACTGATTAACCCATTTAAACCCAAAACTTTCCCTGCAGAATAAGTGCAATCAGTTAATTCCTTAGACCTTTCTACTACATATGTATAATTTTAATGAATTACCTTCCCAAAGTCACACCAACACTTCTACAGGTTCCAAAAGTTAAAAGTGCTGCATCTGTAGTTGTTCGTGGGATTAAAGGAGTGAAGAGGGACACTAGAAGTAACAACATTTCTTCAATCACTTGTATGGTGTGGATACTGCACGCACAATATACATTTTTGATTTTGTAATTTATTTTTTGAAATTGTTGAGGGAATAATTTGAAAAGGTCAATAAGGTAAAAAACTAGAAATGCATTTCCTCATCCTTAAAGAGACAAAGGTTGTGTTAGTTCAAGTTAGTTATAAGTAACTGCATTCACTTAACTCACTAAAAAACATTGTAGTATTCTTTGACTGCATGAGTTTAGACCTCAGCTATAATAAAATTTCATTTAACTGCCTTTTGTGTACCTTTATTTTGTCCCCCTCTCTCTTCAGGCCAAAGTGGGAGATCAAGCAAATCTTGCAGACCTGGCAACACAAGTGTTGTCGATAACAGACGCCAACAAAGACGGTCACATCTCTCTGCCTGAGGCTCGCTCCACGTGGGCTCTGCTGCAGCTGAATGAGTTCCTCTTAGCTTTGGTCCTGCAGGACAGAGAGCACACACCCAAGTTACTGGGCTTCTGCGGGGACCTGTACGTGATGGAGAAGGTGCCTCACTCTCCTCTGTACGGGATCAGTCTGCCCTGGATCATGGAGGTGTGGATTCCTGCAGGTCTGCGCCGCAGCATGGACCAGTGGTTCACCCCCTCCTGGCCACACAAGGCAAAGATCTCCATCGGCCTCCTGGAGCTGGTGGAGGACATTTTCCACGGCACTTTCGGCAGCTTCCTCATGTGTGATGTGGGCGCCAACGCTTTCGGGTACAACGACCGCCATGACCTGAAGGTGATGGACGCGCGGTACATCGTCCCCGAAGCCACTTTCCAAGAAATTGTCCGTCAGCAGCGCTGTGACGTGGACGAGGACTGTGTGTACGGGGCGGACTGCCTCACTTCCTGTGACCTCACCAAGCACAGATGCACCCCTGAGGTCACCAGACCCAACTTAGCCAAAGCCTGTGAAGCACTGAAGGACTACATTCTGAGAGGAGCCCCGTCTGACGTGAGGGAGGAGCTGGAGAAGCAGCTGTATGCGTGCATCGCTCTGAAAGGTTCAACAGAGCAGATGGAAATCGAGCACTCACTGATTCTGAACAATCTCAAGACTTTACTGTGGAAGAAAATCTCTCACACTAAAGACTCCTAATATATCTGCAAGTATTGCACTAAGGCACAAGACCGACTCCTGTCCCTGGAAAGGTTCAAAACCCAAACTGTTGACTCTTTTTACTGTGAAAAGAATAATTCTCCATGTATTTATCTCTACATATAAGACTAAAGCATTTTATCCTGCAGGAATGTCACTCCCATTTTAGCCTCATTCATCTAGTAACTTAACTTTGTTTATATTAAATAAGTGCAATTTTTTGAAAACCAACAAAGAACAATACATTTGATTTGTAAACCATGATAGCTCAGAGTGTTAAAACCCTTTGCAGTGCACTGTCTACTATACTGAAAACCATAAAGAGTATTTTGTGAAGTAAGACAACTGATTCTTGACGTCTCATTTCTGGATTGCACAGCACCCACTCAGAAATCACGAATTCAGTGTAGAAGTATCCAGTTTCCTTAAATCTTTAGGGTTATCTTATTTCTATTCTCCTGACTGACTAAAACTGGAGCACAGATCAGGGAGGCCTGTTAAAAAGCAACAAAGAGCTTTAGGTGCAGGTAAACAGAGCACACAGGAGCACTGAACTCTTTTTGATAGATTTATTAGAACAAAGTATTCTGCACTTGGAACGGAGACGTCCACCACCTTAATCTGAAGCCTCCTGTTCCTGAGCCCGGAGGAAGCTGGCTTTCTTCTGGGCAACGCGGTCCTTCCTCTGGGCAAGAGAGAGCTTCCTACGGTTCCACCTGGGCCACAAAAACAAACATGATTAGCATTTGTTTGATGTCAGGAACAGAGCCCTGGTTATTATCTGTGACCCAGGAATCAAAGACAGTTTTGGGAAAAACTCACCTCTTCTTCTTCACTTCTTTGGGAGGCTTCTTTTCATGGACGGGGTTCTCACGAATGGCAGCATGAGCCTTCACGTACATTGCCTCAATCTGAAAGAAGGAAAAGAGTCAGATTTGTGTCCTCTGTTCTTTGGTTAGCACTTATTTTTCACCTGCTGAAGCTTTGTTGAACCCTTATTTTGAGGTCAACCAAAGAGTAAGATCCCTCAAACTTAAAGCTTCACCTCAAAGAATTTACATTTTAAAAAATATATAGCTTACTAATGATGGTGAACTGTTTTAATGTAGCTTTAAGATTTCCCTATACAGTTCTTAGCTCACTTTCTTCATGCGTCACTTTTTAATCCGGATAAGTTTTATCGGTTCTGGGTGTCACACACAGGTTTTAAGAAGACTGATTTGAAAATATTTTGGGTTTTGTGCACACAGAATGGACTAGGACCGAACGATATGGACAAAGTTTCTTATCTTGATATCAATGCCAGATATCTCTATATCAATGCAATACAATTTGAGTCCAGGATTAGAGAAAACTAAGTATTTTTCAGAGATATAAAAGCATAATAAAACAGAATGTGAAAAGTACAGTTAATTGATCAGAGCTCACTGTCACGTTAACAGAAAATCACCAATAATCATGGGACTGTCTGAGCTTTACATGCGGGGTGAGCTGGGAAATTCTGTATTGATATCTCTAATATTGGGATATTAACATCTTGAATTTCATATCTTGATACTGATACGATAACGAGATATCTTTCAGCCATAGACTGGACCCAACACTGATGCAGCCAAAGTGGCTGATAAAAACAAAATGTTCAACACAACGATGGATGAAACTGCTCTTATCTGACACCTCAACATGACACAGACCTGCAGCTTCACTGTGCAAGGATCAACACCTTCACTTCATGCTAGAAGATGAAGGCTACAGGTATGAAAGTGGTCGAATTAGAAACTTTTAACTCTAACCATGTTCCTGACAATTGCTGCTAATTGTAGCTTAGCCCATACTGAGAAAACATTTGATTTTATAATAAAAATGTAAGAGGCCTGGGGGAAATGATCTCTAATGGACACAGATCCTAATGTAGATATTATTAGGGCAAAAGTGGCTGTTGAATGACCTGTTTGAATCAGATAAGAAATCCATCTCTCACAACCTAACAGACATTTATTAGTTCATATCAACAGAAACTGAACTGTGCAGCTTGAACAGCAGAGCTGAGATTATCCTCATATTCACCTGCTCCAATTGTCCCAGTCTTCATTATATGTAGCACATTAACTCAGCAGCAGAGCACGCTTGGCTGGTGTTTTAATTTGACATTATTTTGATTAAAGACTTCCCTCATTTGTGCAAAACTGGGGCAGTCAGGATTGAAAAGGTGGCAGGTCGTTCCAGGTCAGGAATTCAGCACGATGGCCACAATCTCATTTCTGACAGTTTTCAATCTTGAACTGCTTTTCAGTTTTCTTATCTTCTTAAAAACGCTGCACCACTGCCTCCAGCAGAGTCTGGCTGTGTGTTAACGTGACATTTGAAGAACGGCACATGAAGTAAATGATATTTGAACTCAAGGAATCTCTCCACAACTTTACAGATGTAATGACAGTTAAAATTTCAGATGCGAACAAGCACAGACAGCGCATTTGTTTTTAGCACATTAAGGCTCTTTTCACATGACAAAGCTTCTAGGGTGAAACGCAAACGCATTGTTGTGCTATGGAGTATTTTTATATAAATGGGGGCTCACTCCAGGAGTTTATTTTCTGTTCTTATCAAAACTGTGTCCACTGACAGTTAAAAAGAGACATCACAAGTGGTCAGTGCTGAACGTCCACATCAGTAAAACATGTCTGAAATCTCAGAGCTTTTTTTTTGTAGCACTATATTAAAGAGGAGCAGTTCAACAGCAGCGTTACAGGGACTTACTGAATCAGGTGCGACTCCGTTCTTGATGAAGCGGGAGAACTGCTTCTTGTACGCGTCCTCGTCCTCCTCCATCAGGTAGCTCATGTACTCGGACACGTTGATGCCCATGATGTGCTTGCGGTGAACCTCAGCGTTGAACTCTTTGCTTTCAGGGTCATATCCAGGGAAGCGCTTGGTGCTGCAGAGAAAACAAAGGGAGGGTGAATTCACAACAGAAATGACAGAAAAATAAAGTTAACAGTGCTGCAATAATTTCTATTTGTGTTGTGACCACATTCTGGTGTAGCTCGAAACATCAACAGCAGGAGGAAGGTTTGACGTCAGTTACTTATATCAACTTTTGCCTTGAGTGCAATGAAAAAACATCTTTGAAGAATTAACGTGTGACAACAAACTTTCAAATGCCTCATAATTTCTTTGGTCAGTATCCTTTTCTTCCTGTCCTCTGTTATTCTTCTGCAGCCTGTTTGACAGTTTGTTAGAGGAAATTTTAAAATTGGATTGTTTTAAGCGAGACAAAGGTAGTTGAGTTTCTTTAGTTTTCGTGCAGACAGGGCAGGTACACCAGCTACACAAAAGGTAAAGGATTCATTTTAAAGGTGCCATATTACACTTTTGAAAACAGTTATAAGCCATCAGATGCAGAAGTCTGATGTCCCAAAGTCATGAATGTGGCTGTTTTTCCAGAAAAAAACAAAAACAAAAAGCAATGGGCTCATGACTTTAGTCCTGCTGAAAAAGCTTTCTTTTTCACTGCATTTCTCAGTGAGCTGTTTCAGCGTCTGCATTCCAACATGCATGAGTTCATACTCTCCCTGCATCTTTCAGAAAGCGGTAATGGTGACCCAACTCAAGGATCATAGCGACTTTCATGCCACGCTCTTAATCTAGACATTGTTTGTTTTGTTCCTCGGAGGAAGCAGCAGGAGGAGGAGGCAGAGCAACTGGCAGATGTGGTAGCGTCACTTAGTTCTGGTGTGTGTGTGTCCGATGATGACGTCAACACTGGCTTGATTTCAAAACAGTTTGCTTGAGGAGAGATTTTTCAGAAAAAGGGAGCTAGTGACGAGAGGAGAGGATGGGTTATTTTAATATTTGGGGGTGTTGAAGACACACCGCGGACCTATATTTTTGTCAGGAATCCATGTAAAAGTGGATTTTGCGTAATATGGCACTTTTAAGTTTCTTTAATTTTAGTGCAGACAGGGCAGGTACATCAGCTACACAACAGGTATAAGGTTACTACTAAATGATTTTACAGCTACAAGAAATAAATTCAGGTGTTGAATCACAAAACACAAGTGTAAAAAAGATTTGGATATTTTGAAACCTTGATGACCACATGCTATGACATGAAACAATTCTCTGCCGTGTCGAAAACAAAAGTTTATATGGGGGGAAAAAACAACCACAAACATATCATGTCATTCTTCACCTTAAGCTGACACAGATGTGTGTTGATGAGTGAGTGTGTAAGAAAAAGTGGTCTTGAGCACAGAGAGAGAGAGAGAGAGAGAGAGAGACAGATAATTAAAAACAAAGGGCTGTGGTATGGCCCAGTGGTAGAAGAGGTTAACCCGCGAGCAGCTGACTCAGATCGAACCAGCTGCATCTTTCCTACATCTCACTCTCCCCCTCTCACCAACTGTCCTGTCCTCTCCAAATAAAGGCAGAATCCTGGACAAAAAACTTGACAAAAAGAAAAATAAAGTAGTCAAGAAAGAAACAAAGAAGTTAGCTCAACGTTCTAGCCGCTAACACTCAGGAGAACAAAACGTGGGTAGAATTCAGAATTGGTTTGCAACTCAATTCGCTTCTCTTCCTCAACAACAGACTGACACGTATCGACATTCTGTTTAGGCATCTAGCATCTCAAAAAACAAAAATTAATCTGTTTGCTGAATAAAAAGCAGAGGAGAAAGACCTGGGCTGTGCCTCAAATCTCATATTTCTGCACGTACACTCACTATTTTGAGTGTATAAATGCATTCACAACGACAGTAAAGAAAAACAGAGCACCATGATTTCTCAGCTGGCGCACACTTCTCACACTCACAGGTCACCACATTGACCGCGTAGAGGAAGGGACGGAAACAGATCAAACGATGGTTGGTGTTTGACGTAATTACTGAATAACAGTTGAACACCTGTGAACAGTTGTGAACTTCCATGGTAGTTTCCAGTAAGTGCAGTGTTTGATTTGAGACACTACCACCCTGAAAAAATGAAAAATTCTGTGCAGTGTTTTAGTAAGTGCCGAGCGTGTGCAGAGTACTTCATGTAAGTGACCTTACAGAAGTACGTGATTTGAGACACAGCCAGGATGACCCTTGTTGATTATTAATCCTGACCTGTGGGCTGTCCGGAGGGGGCTCCCATGTCACCTAACAATAACTGACTTCATGTACGAGAAAGCTACGATTGTCCAAGAACACACAAACTGCAGATAAACATCTCACACCTCTGCTGTATCATCAACAATTGAACACAAATGTGATATTTCTGAGACTTTATGAAAACGCCTGGTTTTTCTCTTATTCCAAGCAGCCTGCCAACATTATGCCCAAACACAAATCTCTGGTCACTGATGTGATCATCCTCTTTTAAACCCCTTGCCCTGAATTTCAAGGAATAAAAAGTTTAAATTTAGGAGTAGAATTAAAATAAAATCCAGGGCCAACAAAGCATTCATAGCTAAATGTGTGAAGAAGAATTCACAGCATGTCTTTGTTTTCTGATGACATGAGATCAGTTTCGTTTTGAAATTGCGTTCATCACTTCAAGCCACAACCCCAATTGTGTGTCATATTTTTTCCTGAACGTAACCTAACAGGAACAGAATACCAAAACCTTTCAACTGAATAATTTCACAGCGTTTGTAAAGCTGATGTCTTTTTTCATGATCGAGCACAGGTGTCACAATAACAAACACTCTGTTCTCTTCATGTGTTTGAAATGGAAATCTGGACCATGTTTTCAGATACACCTGTATTTTTTTTGGACCATGGCCAGTATGCCTTAAAACAAAACTAGCAAAACTCACAAAAATTCACAAAGAACGTAAACTTTGATTTTATGCACCAGCTCTCTCCCCATCCTGTTTCTGACCCAGTAATCTAAGTCTCAAATAATTTCCATCCAAA
Source organism: Thalassoma bifasciatum (assembly GCA_008086565.1). Classification (NCBI taxonomy): domain Eukaryota; kingdom Metazoa; phylum Chordata; class Actinopteri; order Labriformes; family Labridae; genus Thalassoma; species Thalassoma bifasciatum. The sequence continues at coordinate 126,274 of RPOG01001383.1, read as the reverse complement.
AAAAACAAACTTGACAGAGCTCTCCTTCTTGTGACTCCTGTTTAAGTACAGACGTGTATAAACTCCAGCACACCTGTGTGGGATGGACAGGCCTCCATCCACAGCTCCCTTCAGGGCACCGAACACCTTGTTGCCTGTGGTGGTTCTGGCAAGTCCAGCATCCAGGTAGCAGGTGAAGGCTCCGGGCTGACCGTCGATGCTCTCCACATTGAACTCATCACCGGTGACCTCCACCTGGCCTTCGTACACCTTATCAAGGCCAAACTTGTGCAGCAGCTGGCGGAGAAACAAAACATTAGTGCACAGTCAAACAAAAAAAATAAACTTCACACAATCTTTCATTTTGTGTCTCTGAGGAGTGATGACACCTGAGAATGTCTCTTCAACAACACAAACAAGTTCTGACTTACTCTGCGAGCCAGCAGCAGACCAGTGCAGTAAGCTGCTGCGTAGTTCGTCAGGCCCACGGTCACTCCATATTTAGGCAGCTCGTGTGAGTAGGCGGCGCACACGATCATGTCACCCTCAATCTTGGCATAAGCGATCTGCAACACAATCACAAGAAATCATGAGTTCATACTCTATATCATACACTGTTTACACAGCATGCAAATCACCTGACAGTCATTAAACGTAGTACTCAGCCCTATTTATACAGGTACACATCTGTTTAAAGATTTACTGTTTAAAATTAAAGAATGAGCTACACAAGGAAACGCAGACAAGTCTTTTCAACTTGGTGCAGTCTTTTTGTGAGCCAGCAGAAGTCTGGGAATTATTTTTTTTATTCTTTCATTTGACTCCCACACCACCAAACAGTGATTATCTCATTCAGTCAAGGACAGGTGAGAAAGAGCTTCTCAAAAATATTAGAAAAATTGCCCAAAATTCTTTACAGGACTGCTTGTGTGAAAAAGACGACACTATGCAACCTGCTTTTAAAACCTACATCAGGGTTAAATTGTGAATGTGTTTGGACAACAGGAGTGACATCTGGCTCCATTTATTTGGAGGAGTGAGTGTTTTTTAAACTCTGGATTCAAACTGTTAGCAGCATAGAAGTGTCTGGTTGTTCTGTGGTTGGTTTACAGAAACGATACTCCACCGTCAAGTTCTACTGAATCTTGACAGAATCATGACCGTTACAGAGCAACCGGTGTTTTGGAATCAAGAGGGACTGTGCTAGATGGAGACTTTCAATTTAACGTGTCAGTCAGTACTTTTACATGAAGGTGTGGTAAACAAAGCTGCGTGTGTATCAAACTGGTTTCTGTTCTCATGAAGAGGAAACAACTTCCAACGATGATGGCCACGATAGACGCAGCTGTAGCTCTTTGAATTCATATGTGCCACGGTGTTTGTTTGTTTGTTGTGTTCAAGCACAGTGACCCTCCCAATCATGGTTGTCTACTCCCTTGTACTATGCCACGTACAACACACGCAAGGCCATAGGTGCTGTCATCTAGCTAAAAAAAAAGTGTCTTTTAAAAAAAAAAATGAAACTTGCTCATGCTGAACAATGTTTACATGCACTTGAAATGTCTGATCTTGTTCTGAATAAGCTCATAGTCCCATTTCTTGAGCTGCAGGTAAACATACTTAGCGGTTGTCGACCGTCAGTTACCAGTTAGCAGGGTCACACTTTACACTGAAACACCAGTGAAGTCTGTGGCTGTAAGTATCGTATACAAAAGTAAGTATATGAAAAGTTGATTCAGGGCCAAGGTTGCAACAGAATACAATCCTTCAGACTCAATATGGAGGGTTAAAAAGGGGAAGTTTGGATTATGAGACAGAGTTCATGTGCACAATAACACTGTAGTCTATCATCGAACTAGTAGCTTTTCTAATTATCAATTAAAAAAAAAACAAAATCATTATTATTCTGGTATATTTGGTGGCTGAACGTAGCTTTCCGAATCCTTTACTATTACTCAGGTCTTAGACTCAGCAGTCCTTGTGTTCATGCTGCCAAAACGCAAACACAGCTCTAGCTGTTTGCTGGTAAAAGGATCTACTTCAGGGGTGTCCAAACTTTTTTCCAAAATGGCTTAATTGGACACAGTGAGAATGACCAAGGGCTAGTAGCTCTTTCTGATATATTTATGAACAGTAAAAGTAACAAATGAGTGCTCTATTTGAGAACTATTTCTTTTTAGTGATTTCTAGAAATACACAAAACAAAAATGGACTCAAAGTTTAGTCAAACATCCTTGTGCTTTTATTCTCTATGACAGGTTCAGGATCTGGACTTAGTCAGATTTGTTTATAAGACAACTATAATAACATCTGTAACCCCAAATATCTCTAATTCTGCATTCTGAACCATTTTAACCATCAGCTGTTGTCTTTTCTCCACCATTTCATAACTTTGATTCAGTCTCGTGTCCTCATGTGTTTTGGTGAGCTCTCTACGACTCACGGAGCACATTTTTTTAACATGCCAAATGCAATTGAACATGTCAGCTGTAAAAGACGTAAAGGTTTGCTGATTGTATCAAGCTTTAGCTTCGTAAAACCAGCCGATGCGCAGTCTAAATCTTAGTGAGATATCTCCAGATAAATTGTATCTTCTATTCCAAGCACCTGACAGAAACTGTAAATGTAAATATGTAGAACATGATTAATTTAAGTGATGAAATTAATACATAGTAAGGTGAAAGCTGGGGGCCACATGAAAATAGACGGCAGGCCACGATTGGTCCCTAGGCTTTAGTTTGGACATCCCTGGTCTACTACAAAGTAAAATTCTATTATATGAAAAACTACTGAATGTCTGATTTTCTGTTTATTTTGTTTGCAGGAATCAAATGGTGCTTTTAGCCGTTTGTGTTCCAATTGAGTGTAATTGTGATTGCTACTGAGAGGACAGCTGTCCAATTGAACATACCCTTTCTTGTTTTGTGACTCAAACAGGTGTAGATGATACACCCTGTAGATCATATTCAGGTTGATGTCAGAGCCCACTCACCTGGCAGACGATGTCCCTGTTGGAGAAGCGGACGATCATCCGGTACTTAGGTGTGTTGTACTTGTTCTTATCTTGAACAACCAGGCGCTTGCGAGCAAAGAAGTCAGTCTTTCCCTCTGAAAAGGAAACATGCTTTGATTAACCCACAGAGATGTCACAGTGAAGCTATGACAGATTAGATGACTGACACAGGTGCTCTTACCTCTCCTCCTCCTGAATTTGACCTGATACCTCTTGAAGTAGGCCTTGTTTTTCACTACTTTAACAAAACCCTGAAAAAAGACATGCATTGGATTAGTAACAGAAAATTAAATGGAGTAAAACAAAAGTTAACCCCTTCAAATTATTTCTATCTTCATGCTGTTTGAGCTGTTACTGACACAGGGGGGTAACCCAGCTAACATTAGCATTAGCAAATCAAATGGAAGTGAGCGACTGGTGTTAGCATTGTGCTACACAGGTATTATAACGGGATGAACAGCTGGAGATGACACAAAATAAAAGGAAACTCCTGGGATATGAAGTGAAGGACGCAGTGGTGACATAAATGTAATAAGTCAGAGTGAAGCAGTAAACAGACAGGAGGAAGCGGTTAGGCCACGTTTGAGCAGAGCCGGCTAAGTGTTAGCAGGAGATAATCTAACTTCATCTCAACATCTAAGACATGTTTTTACACGTCTGGCACCGCGCAGCGCTCAATGTATGTCTTGGTTATACATGGATGCACATATTGGGATGGATTACAAACCATTTTGCAGTCTTTTTGTCTCCTTATGAAGGAGCCCGGAGCCACAGACTGGGGCTTGACTCCGCTGCACTGGAAAAAGGAAGAACGTCGTGCGCATGCGCCGTAAATAGCGTGTCACAGGATGAGCCTGTGCAGAGGAGTCACCACTCTGCCCCCTATTGAGCCGGGGCGCACATTAATAACAATCGAACCACTCTGCTGTTTGCTTTTAACATGCAAATATGAGATTGTGATCACATTATCACCCTTTATAAACTTGACTCTGATTATCCCAGAATCAACAGCAGCTCTGAGGACTTCTGACACCACAAATCACCTGATCAGTTTAGCATGTTTCCAAGGAAGGGTGGATTCAGGTTTATTGGGTCTGTATTTTTTAAGATTTCACCTCGTGATCTAAGTCTCGGCATGAATTACAAAACATAAACCAACGTGAGATACATGTCTGTTTCCAGCATTAATCCACATTGTCAAAATCAATATAGAATAAAGAAAAAACATTAAATGAGAATGTCTCTGAACTTTTCACTGGTAATGTAAAGGGTTGGGGGATTAATTGCAAATTAGATTAAATTGTGATATGGCCCGCTGAAACATTTTAATCCTTGACAGTGCAATATTTCTTTAAACCCTAAAGTGTCAGTATACAAGATTTTTTTTTGTTTGTTTGTTTGTTTGTTTGTTTGTTTTTGCAGTAGGTGTTTTACACTGTACTCCAGTGTTACTCAACCCTGCTCAACCAAAGGGCCAAACTGTTGAAAATTACCTTTGTAAGAAAAACAATGTTTGTGATGAAAAGTAGCAAAAACACCAAGAGGAAGCCATCAAAGTAAGTTTGAGGTGGCAAAAATTGCCAAAAGCACCAAAAATTGGTGAGGAGGGATGAAAACTTTTCAGAACCTGACATTTTCAATTTAGTATGTCTTTCTTTATTGATCTTAACTGATATTCTAATTTTCTGAGACACTGAATATTGGGTTTTCATCATATGTAAGCCAGAATCATCAACATTTCAAGAAATAAAGGCTTGAAGTAATTCACTCTCTGTATATTGAGTGTATATAATATCTGGGTTTAACAATCTGAAATGAGTGACCAAAAATATTTAACTTTTTCATGTTATTCTTTTTTGTGAAGTAACTGTACATACAAGCAGAGTTCCTTTTGTTGACTTTGTTTGTTTCTTTTCCTTCTTTTTTTTAAACAAAAATCCTACTTTTCTACCTTGTGTTTATGGGGTTTTTTTTATTCAAGACAAAAATAACAATAAAAATATCATTCCCTTAAACATAGCAATAAGATGGAGAACCTAAAAAATAGTGGTAAAATAAACAAATGAATCGTAACTGCAACATAGGGAAAAATAACTGCAGTTAGATTACTTATACAAATGGTAGAGCCCTAGTGCTGTGTGTCACTTTAGGTGAAGGCTGTTCAGATATCTATTCCCTTCCAGTGCTACCAGTTACAACGAAAGACAAATAAATGACAAGCCCTCATAACACGGCTTCCCTCGATGTTGTGCATGTATTATATTCAATAACAGGTTTAGTTGAAGCCTCCTGGCACATCATAGTTAGGTACTGAGTGAAAGAGGCAGTTATTTGGCCATAAGAATTTCTGGACAGGAGCAAAAATTCAAACTGTGCACATGAAGGGTCTGAGCCACCTCTGCTACCTAAGGAGGATCAGGTCCTCCAACATGTGCAGGACGATGCTAAGCATGGTTTGTGAGTCTGTCGTGGTCAGCGCTATCTTGTTTGCTGGGATACTGGGATACCAACACTCTCAACAAACTCATCCTCAAGGCCAGCGACACTATTGGGGAGGAGCTTGACTCTCTGAGGGTGGTGTCAGAGAGGAAGATGATGTCGATGCTGCATAACATGCTTCAATATCCATCCACTCCACAGTGCACCAATCAAATATAGAAGCAATTTCAGTGCAAGACTGATTCCCCCATGCTGCACCACAGAACGACACAGAAGGTCATTCCTGCCCTCAACTTCTTCTTTCAAATCACACATACTGGACAACAAATCTGGATGAAATAGGTCACTAAGTGTAATACCCACCTTAACAAAATCCAAAGTACAGTAAAAAAAAGTTCAAAAGCAAGGTCTTTTAAAAAAAATCATCTTTTTGCATTCATTTTGTAAATGTTGCTTTATTGTGTATACCACCTATTTTTGCTGCTTATTTAATTGTTGACTTATTGCATGGTTTATTCCATTGCTTTTTTTTTTTTTTTTAATCTATGTCATTCAATTTTATTCTTTTCTGTACAAATAACTTTTTTGTATTCCTATTTTTAATTCCCACAGATCTGCATCAGCAACAGTGTAGTTGTGTAACAGGGTGTGACAGCCAGAAATGAAAGCATCACCTCAGTTAACTAAGAAATTAAGTCAAGTGAATGCTGGCTGCACCTGCCAAACCATGATACTGGCCTTTGGTGGCTCACTCATGGTAAGAATAAGCCTCAGTAGTTCACAAATCCCTATTTAGAACAAGGAGCTGTGATAACGATGCATCTTTTGTTCTATAATTTATCCTTCATGGGCGTGAGTGGCTCTGCTGTTTCACATCAAATGACCTCTTTGATAACATGACCTGTTTAACTATTTGTTTATTTCCATCTGACAGCCTGGGTGTGATTATAGAGACGGAGTCGCAGACATAGAGCAGCCTCATGCCTCTGTTAAGTTAAACCCACAACGTCATCCACTTCTCAGTAACTTCCATGAGTAGGAGTGTCAAACAGACAAAAGATCTGCGTCACTGCTCCCATGTGAAACCTGAAGAGTAGGTTTTATGACAGTTTGGAATGTGAATGGAGGCAGTCTGCTTGGTCATATTTTCATTAGTGCTATTTTGTATTGATGTGGTTACTTCATTACTGGTTTCTGTTGACTTCTCTCACTCAGTGAAAGCTGCCTGTGTGAACCGAGCGTAATTTTGAAATTCAACTTATAGGCATTTTAACACTTTTCAGATTTTCATTTGGATTAACCATAGTGTGTGAACTCATTTTTATACAATGGAGTAAAGGATTTTTTTTTTTTTCGACCCAGACAACATGGATTAACTTAAAAAAACACAGAGACCTGCATTTTAACCGTCAACCTGCTCAAACGGAAGAATTCTATGTCTCAGCAATGAACTTCAGGTAAGTGATTCAGGTCAGATTACATGAACACTACACAAATACAGGGTCCAAGCAAGCTTTAGACTTATCATTCAGTCTTACAATGAGCTTGATTTAAGCAAAAAAAATGGTCAGTTCAATAAAATAACCGTTTAAAGGCTGAATAATGTCTCTGACCAAATTATAAAACATCTGTAAAGAAAAGTGTAAATGTTCGGCAACCATTGTTGCAGTTGAAAAACTTGAAGGGGCGTACTAACATGAACCCTTGATAACCCCGAGCAACCATGACAAGTTGTGCCCTCCAGGTATTCCGATGTTGGTAATATGAGGAAGTGGTTTGTTTCCCATGTGTTTCTTAAGTGTCTTTTATCCTTTTCTTGTTACTTTTAAATTTATTTACAGATAAGATAACTGCTGTGACGTTTCTTTGCTTTGCTGATAAAGAAAGACGAGGGCATGGGGAGAAGAGAGTGTGGTAGACATGCATTAAAGGGTCAGAGGTCAAGTAATAAACTGAACTGAAGCAGGACCCATGTGTTTTTAAACCATTAAATCTCTTTCTGTTTGAAGTAAATTTTTATGTGTGAGCTCTGTGTTCAGGATCAACGTGGGTCTAAGTGACTGAGCCTGTGGGCAGCTACAAAGGATAAAAGTCCAGTTTTAAATTCCTCAAGATAAACAGTCAAATAAATTAATTTGAAACACAAATAGCTGAGAAAATAAAGTTTAAAAAAATTAAAAACATGAAAAATTAAGGCCAAGTTTAAAAGCAAACACGCTGCTGCCTCAACAGATGATGATATAATGGATGAGATACTGTACTGCGGCATAGGGCTTTTTTTAACAAATACCATGAAAAGTAATACATTTAAATTTGCTAAAGATACTTTCTTAAACTCAAAGCTGTGACCCTACAGCAAATATCTGAGTTTTCTTATTTGGAAACATACTAGTACTAAGGCCAATTCTGCAAGTGAAAAAGTTTAATAAGAGTTTTTACATTATGCTAATAAGATAGCATCTCACAATGACTTGAGCTATGATTTGGTTCTTGATAAAACATTACTCAGAGCTAAAGTGTGCCTTTCGGGCTGAAGACCACCTGGGTAGATCATGCAAAACAGGACAATGACTAGTTGTGGGGAAAAAAAATACAGGTTCAGTCAGCAGGTTTGGCCTCTCAAAGTCCCTCAACCTCCAAAAAGTACTTCCCCTAGGGTAAGGTTGATTTTGGGGTTGATTTACAAATCCAGAACCAAACTCAGGGCTTGGTTTGGGGAGAAAGCTTTTCTGGTTGATATGCAGCAACAGTACCCATGTCATTAATATGAATTTATATCTGTTATTTAGGAATAAACACTATTATGAGATATGCTATAGTTATGATGTACCTATTTATTTAATTTATTTTTTGTCTTATTATCATTTTTTAAATTTTCTTTTTTTTTAACAGTCGGAAACAGGCTTCCTTACTAAAATGCTCCCTGAAGTGCAGTTTGCAGCCCTGACCACTTGATGTCAGTGTTGTCCCATACTTGAGCCCAGTGCGCATGCTCCGTGCGATGTAAACACTCGGTAGGCCGCCGCCGTCTGTCTGTGTCTGTGTGCGCTCTGCAGACTGTGTGTACACGTATTACGGCTGCATGGGCTGGACCCAGAGTCAATGGGAACGAGCTAACTCAACGCTGGCTAGCTTTCAACTACAGGCACAAGCTATGCTAACTTGGAAAAAATAGCTCATGTATCCGGATGAAAGTTGGGGAAACACGTCTTTCGTCTGTAAAAGCAGGACTTTACATCTGTGCATGGGAAGCCGAGGACGTCTGCTGCGGTCGGTTGAAAACGCTTCAAGGTAAAAGAGCTTCTTTTTTACGGGCTCGGTCTAATAACTGGAACGAGCACTTACTTACAAAGTCACGGCTTATTTTTTTCTTTTTTTCTGTCGAAACGAGTGTTGTGACATTACATTTAGAGTCTCGACCTCACAGAACTACACTTTGTCACTTTTCATGTTTTATTTAAGCTTTTCCAAGTGTTCACATCGACACACAACTAATGTTTAGTGTTGATGAACTACTTCACTTCTTGCCAAGGAGTCGGCTTAGCCACAGCCTGCATGAAAATACTATCATGATATGAGTCTTGACTGCTGGGAAATGTCAGATTGACTTATTAACCGTAATATAACCTTGTTGTATCCTCTCATAAAGGAGAGCACAGAATAGCTGCTGCATACTGTTGCATTTGATGCTAGAGCCCCATTTCAGCTCACAACAGCAACGAGCCATAAAAGGAGTAGACACTTCTCCTGTGTTTGTGTAACTCATCAGTCCTCTGTTTATCACCTGCAAACTTAAACGTTTCTCCTGAAGTGAGAACATGATTTGAACCTTTTGACTAGCACAGGCATTTGCTGTTTCCATGCCAGGGATATCTTTAACTCAGGCTGCAGAGAAGTGACTTGCAAGTTGCAACAACAACAACAACACAGCTCAGTGACCAGCAGAGATGCAGTGGTCAGTGCACACCAACCAAAGGCTTAACACACTTTCAAAAACAGGGAACAGTTTTTTTTTGTTTTTTTAACTTCATGGCTATCAGTACACACTGTTATAAAAGAAAGGAGAAACACAGGCCAGTGCCTCTGTGGAAGTTATTGTCTCTCTATTTACTTGATGTGGTCATGGATTTTTTTTGTTTTTTCCATCATGTGGATCTAGTAAACTTCAGTGAAATGTTTGGTTAAAGTCAAAGACAGACCAACACTGTTATCTATTCAAGTATCTTGACCCTTTTTAAAGTCACACTTACCGTACCTGTAGATGTAATAAAGTAGGGTGACCATATTCTGAAAACCCAACAAGAGGATCCCTATCCCATCCTCTTGGAGGTCCTGCAAAATTATCCAAAGATACTCAAAGACAACTAAGTAGCTTCAGATAAAATACATGCATTTAAACGCTACTTTTCTGTTTGACATGAAAATGTTCTAGAATGTGAACATAAATAGTAAGTGTAGGAGCCAATTTCCACTGGTTAAAATTATTTTTAAAAAATTAAAAACTAACTTTGTGAGATTTTTTCCTGACTAACATCGTTTGGAATTTTGAGATTAAAAAAAAATCAATGTACTGGGATAGAAAGTGAAAATTTTGGCTATTTACAAAAAAAAACCTTTTTATGTGGAATTTTTGTCTCAAAAGTTCAATTTTTTCTCATAGTTTTGATTTTATCATCTCAAAATTTAGACTTTTTATCAGCATAGTCCTATCAGTCCACTGCAGCGCTTTGTTATTCACATCGATGGTCTGTAGAACAAGTTGAGAGAAATTTAGACATTTTGGGGATTTCATAAAATACCCCCAGACATAATTCTACGGCCAAGAAAAAGGACATGTCAGGGCAAAAGAGGACGTTTTGTCACCCTAAATAAAACATTCCAGCCCATCCTGATAATACTGTTTGATGCTGTCTTGCCTTAATAAAGCCAAATCAACCACATGTCCTTCTGTAGCTCGTGTTACACATATGTCCATGAGCTGAAGCATGTGAAAAAACAACAAAATGTTGTACAAAACAGCAACAACAACAAAAGAAGCAGCTAAAAGAGTAATGATAGTTGTAGAAAAAGCTATTCTCAGTATTTAGTTGGCTAAAAGTAACCCCAAAACACAGGAAATACAAATCCTAAACTAGTGAGCAACTCGCACAAAGGCCTGTTCATAAAGATGTGTTTTACAAGATGATTTCTTTTCCTTTTGTAGAAGAAGCCTTTTTCAGAGTTGGATGAATAGAAGTGGTGGTGTGAAGAACAAAGATATTTTTAGCTCTGCGCTTGAGGAATTGTGTACTATATCTGTACCTTTCTCTACAGTGATGCCTGAATGAACTCACACACCTACAAGAGTTCAGTTACAGGACCTTAAATAGCATATTAAGGGACTCTCCTGAAACTGTGACAAAGTTCATCAAATGTAAAACAAGTTTTCTGGGTGGTCACAACTAAAGCGTCTGAAACCAACACCTTTTCTGGGTGGTGAATGTGTTGTTTCAGTGAGTCAAGGGGTGGTCATGTCTGAGCAAACACGTGTCAGAACTTGCTGCAATGAAGACAAAAAGCTTCCCAAAAGCTTTGCTCAGACCCCCAGTCTCAGAAAAAGCATTGATGGTAATTAAAAGAACTCTGCATGTTTTCTGTTAGTGTGAAATACATGCATGCATTTAAAGTTGTGAAGAAATTAGACATAATTAGAGAAGGACCCGCAGCAGTCACAGGGAGCAGACACTGCATAGTGCACACACTTTAACAGAGAACTGTGTAGCTCTTCATCGACCAATCCTGTCACTCCCACAGAAAAAAAGCCAGCCAAGAGTGAGATTTATGTGTTGGTGTTATTGATTGAAACATTTGCTTTCCCACACTACTATAAGTCTACTTTTTTGCAGTGCAGCGTTTGCAGGAAAGTGTAAGACACTAGCTTGTGCTGTTGGTACTTTTAGTCCTCATTGTGTGTCTGTAAAGGAAAGAATAGCCCCAAGCAAGAGCATTGAAATGCTGATTGTACACTGGGAAAATCTGAGCTTCTCTCTGTGGGTGAAGTGAAAGGCCTCTCTACCTCAGTGTGAGAGTGTTATTGTAAGTCAGGCCTGTGCTTTAATTCCCTCATACAGCACATGAACAGCATTTTCCCTGAAGATAGCCCTGCTCTCTCCTGCTGGGCCGGACCACTTTGTTCTTTTTCATCCTTTAGAAAAGACCTGTGATTACAGACAGGGTGAGGAAGAGTCTCACTCTTCCCTCAGAGGAGGACTCAATAGTTTTACAGCCTCTTTGCCTGTTTCTTTTTTTACACTACTGTGAATTTCATGTTTTCTTCTTCGTGAAATGAATTTTGAATTTCAAATTAAGAGAAAGGAAGTGCTTCTCTGTTCTCCCTCCTCGCTCTTTGTCAGTTCCCCCAACAGCCCTTCTTTGCCGGGGCTTTCTTTTATCGCTTGCTGTGGGTTTCATTAACTATGCGCATTGCATCTCAGGGCCCCTTTGAGGTCTTTGGCAAACAAAAGCAGAAACAATCTCTGTATCCAGGATTTATAGGAAAGCCTTGCTTCAGTTGGCCGGACTAACCAGGAGGAATGTCTCCCAAGGCCACCTGGACGTTAGCATGGCTCAAAGCATGACCTGACAAAGTTATTGAATTTAAGAATTGTTGTTATTTCATATTCTGATCCTAAATGTGGCTCTCAGGTTCTGATAGGTTTGCTCCAAAACTGTGAAAAGGTAGATTTGAATTTGTTTTCAAATTAAGTTGCTCAGTTCATTATTAATGAGATTTATCAGTTATCAGAGCTCATGAGAGGACACACAAACAAGGCAAAACTCACTTGTCCTGACGCTGCTTTGTCTACATGATCTCTGTTTTTCTCTCCAGTTTGTTCTGCATGGGATCCCTCATGTGGATTGGTTTTCAAAGAACCCTCATGCCCTTAAATTCCCTTTGGCCTTCAATTAAGAGGGCAGAGGATGATCAGTGAAAGTGAACACAAACAGGGTTCAGTGAGAAGAAACACTTGTGTTGGGTTTCTATATTTCATTCTCATTAAGGCTATCAGGTGACGCTTAATACCTTATTATTTTACATTTAAAAATCAAATAAATGCAATGAAATTAACTTTGTGATTTGAATTTCTTGTTAGTTTTTAAAACTATGCTGCACCGTGGCAGCAGTTTAGTTTAGATTTGGAGGTATGAGGCAGTTTCAGCGTGCTAATTCTGTTAGAAAAGCTGTTTATTTTAAGTATTAGTGTAAAGGATAACACTGTCACATTTAAAGATTTGCGAGAGTGTGGTTTTCTTTTGCTCTTGTTTCATAAATATGGAGTTGTCTAAAACCAATAAAAGTAAGACTAAGTTAAGCTCAGCTCTCAGGTTGAAGCTCAAACTAATTTTATGTTTTTTTTAACTCTGTTTGACAGTGTGTGCTCGTGTTGGCAGTCAACTAAGCTATCTGGGAGTTTAGTGAAGTGAAATGTGTTATTCAACAGTGATTTATGTCACATCCTTTCTGCAGCAGGAAGCAGGAAGATGCTGCAGTAGCTAACCTATGGTGCGCTGTGAGGGACAAAACAGTATGTGTGAGCTGGAAAAACAGTGATGCTTTACTTTCTTGCCTTAATAATGTGCTGTGTTTGAGCTATTACCTCATGTTGTCTTTTTGTGTGGAGTTTTTGTTTTCTGTACGCAGATACTAAAGTAGTTTGGCCCAAACATTAAAGATTTGTCAGCCTATTGATCTTTTTCTATTCTGGCTTAGGTTTGCCTGCACACAGCTCTGAAAACTTTTCCTCTGTGTTGGATGAAGATATGTTTTGAAGTTTGTTATTGTGTTAATGATACTCTATGCTCATAAGTGCACCCTGCCATTTAAAAAGGCTCATTATAGTTTGGTGTTGTGTAGAGAAAATACAAATCATGATGAAGTGGTGAAGTTTTTTCTAGGAAAACATGAAGGGAACCAGTGATGTCTTTGTTATATAAAATCTGTTTGGTGGATTAAATGATTGAAGTCTGAAGAGACACGACCAAGGCTGTCATCATTGGATGTTGCATTCTTGGGACACCCACTTGCCAGCCTGTCTCTGACATCCACGTTACATGGAGCTTGTCCTTCTCTTAGGAGGTGGTGCCAAGTTTCACTCCAAACAATGCCCCATCTTGGTTTTGTGGAGCACCAGCTTGAAGTTGCCCTGTCACATGGGCTTTATTAAGTAGCATGCTGATTCTTGGAGCAGACACCTACAGACCACTGTATTATTATGCTATTGAAAGTCAATAACAAGAGCAGATTAGCTGTTTGGCATCAGCGGAAAAGATTCAGCAAATTTTTAATGGGTGCAAGTCACATATTTAGCTGTACTCACTAATGTGGCTCCATTTAAAAGGGAAAATAAACAGCACTCTCTCTCTCCATCTGTCTGTAATGTGGTGTGTTTGATTATTAATCCAAGATTTAGTGCCCTCATGGCTTGGTTGCAGTGTGTCAGCGTGTTATCAAAACACTCCATTGTGCACAGGTATTGTGGAAGACTATAATTTGATAATAAAAGCGTAAAAGTGGTGTACAAACTTGTCACCGCTACAGATCTTCTCGGAAGCATCGAGGGCAAGAGAGGTGAGAGCTTATAACAGCCTTAAAGGCTTTAATCAGCTCAAGTTAACAGCTTGACGTGTTAATAACTGACCTCTAGAGCTGAAAATGGTAGCTATTGAAAAAGAGAATATAAGTGTAAACGCAGACTCATCAAATATTTTTCTAACTGACATTTATTTTTTGAATAAAATTAAATAAATCTCCCTGTGTAAGAAAAGTCTTATGTCAAACTAGTGTGATTGAATACACAAACATATTTTGTGTCAGGATTTTTGGGAGACAAGCCTCAAAAAACACTGTGATTGTGTCCAAAAATATACCAATGATTGATTTACATCTCGAATTGAAAAGTTGTCAAAGGATTTCATGAAGCTGAGGATACTTTACTGGAACGCTTTTACACCCCAACATGTTTTTAAACTAGGAGAGCACATTGTTACCTGGTGCCTGTTAATTTACATCAGTCTCTGACAATACTCTTAATCAGAAATCAAACACTGGACTAAAATTGTCAACATCCCAAAGAAGAATATATGTCTCTTTGCTTTGAGGAGACTTGTGGGCAGGACATATTTCTTACAGACTTGGCTGTTCTCATGAAACATCTTGTTTAAATATCATCCATGTGCTGCTTTGTTTTAATGTGAGATACAGTCAGACAGTTCTCTGCTGTCTGATCTAGTTTCGTACTCACAGATAGAAACTGTAAATTGCTCTCTGTCCCTGTGTGGTGCTGTAGTTGCTCTGTGTCTTCACAGGTTGGTTAAAAAAAAAAGCTTAGTTAGCATGTTTTATTTCTGTAGCACATTCCTACCTAACACCACACTTACCACACTCCTCCTTTCCTCCACTGCTCCGTTTCCTCCCTGCTTCCTTTTTTCTCGTGCTTCTCTGTCGACCTGATAGTCCAACAGAAAAATGACTCATCATCTTACACAGAGTGAAATTCATACTCTACACTCATTTGTTTCCTGCCTGGTGGCTGTTTCCAGACTTCCTGCACAGCTGAAACCAAATGCTCTTATTCCTTTTTTTTTTTATCTCAGACGTGAGATGAGGTGAAGATTTTCTTTTTTGCTGAGTGCAGAGGTTCACTTCCTGCCCTATTGTGACTTCAGTGTGAGATGTGAAGGAGTCCTATCTCCCATGGAGGACTTTGACTCTTCCTGACAGTATGATCAGCATATGACTTCAGGGCCAGTGTGTCATTAAAGGAGTGAAGGTTCAGAAGAGTGGATTACCGAAAGGAGAATACACTGCCTTTATTTTAAATTATTTTACTTTTACTTTATTTTTGTGGTGCTCTCTGAGTGGATACATGCTGGATTTCATGGGGTATGTTGGAGGATGAAAGTTAATGATTTTGGATTTATGTGTATCCTAGTTATGAAGTTTTAATGGACTCGGTTTTACCGTAGGAGCAACATGAATGGCAGTGTTGATTATCGACTTAAGGTCATTGAAGCTTTGAAATCAGAATACACTTTGTTTTCTTGACCTAGTTCTGCAATTGTCAAGCTTTTATCTAGACTTTCTGTCACTTTCACACACACTGATGTAGAAGAGAAACACAATCATAAACATCGACACACTGTTCAACATCAGCAGAAGTAACTTAGGGTTCAGTGTGTTGCTCAGAGACACATGGTTGAATTTACAATAAAATTCCTTCTATAAAAACCGAACACAGCATTTCACTCATAATTTAATGACTAAGTGTATGTTACTCAACCTTTAACAGGAAACAAGTTTACCCAATTGAGCACTGATGTGTTATCAGAATAAGTTCATATTTTCTTACCATTGCTAATAAAACTTATCGCTCTTTTTCAACCCTTATTTTTATCTTTAGTTGTAGTAAAACCTTTTCAATGCTACAGAAACATCTCATCTTGTTGAAAGATTAATTTCTTGTTTTATCATGTGGGTTCCTGCATATCTGTCATCACTTAAGTTAGTGGTTAGTTCGTGTTAAATTTACCTCTTAGGATAGTTTTATCTTTTTTTGTCTTGTTCTTACAAAGTGCAATGTCAGTAACTGGTGGGATTGTTGTCGGGAAACCAGACTGCGTGAACGCTGCTACTACTAGTGCTGATGTAGCAGTAAAGTGTTTAAGATGACAATTCTTTCTTCCTCTCTGTATTTCCTCCTGGAATCATTAAATATACAATTTACACTTGTGTTAACACAAAACAAAGGAAAACAAAACCCCAAACAAACTGAGGAGATCCTCTCAGTGATTTTCAAGATTTGTAAAAGTGGGAACAAAATTGTTTGCTGATTTAACAGAACTTATACAAAAACATAAAACCCCGATCGGAAGTCACTATTCACAGGTGTAAGTTCTATAAAAAAGGAATAAAAAGCTGCTCATAATTACTAGCCAGCATATGTTTGGGCGCATTAGTTACAAGAAAATGGTACAAATCAAATAAAAGGAGCAGATTTCTCTCTTGATACTCTCAAACTCTTTGTCATTCTCAGGTCTCTATGATTTTAATTTCTTATTTTTTATTGGAGGACCTCTCTATGTTATACCTGTGTATGTGGATAAATAGGTAAATGTATTCATTCATTCATCTATTCAGAACCACTCAGCGTTCTTATCAGTTCTTGTAAAAGTTGTGACCATGATGTTCACAATCGGAACATTATTAGAGACTTAGTTTGTTAAATTGCCCATGGGGACAGCCTCAGTGCTTTGCTCCCTGGGGTTGAAAACATTCAACATTGTCATGTGTTTCACTTAAAGCCTGAGTTTTCATTCTAAAATGTTCTCACCTAACGTAGACTCCTCCTTCTTGCCTTCCAGGTGGCGACAGACAAAGTTGCTGGTAAGCTGAGTTCTACTCTCTCATGGGTGAAGAACTCTGTGTCCCACACGGTCAGTCAGATGGCTAGCCAGGTGGCCACGCCCACTTCCCTGCAGACCACTGCTACCTCTTCCTCCACGTCTCTGTCCTCGCCCGGCCTCTCGCCGTCCTCACCGGGACAGCTCAGCCCTGATGATGTGGAGCTGCTCGCCAAGCTGGAGGAGCAGAACAGGTAAGCAGTCTGTGCCTGGAGCTTCACCTGTCCGTCAGCTTACAACCTGGTGATTGAGGTAGAAAGGAGCAGGCTGCATTTTCAAAACGTGTGGGGTTACTGGTGTCAGGATTAAAGAGATGTACAAGTTTACCTTCTGCACAAGCCACTTTAATAATGAAAGAAAAACTTACATGGTGACTCTTTGTGTGGGAACTACTTTTGTTGCATCATTTTTCAAATTTATTTTTCAGTCATGCTTTTGCCCTCATTGAAAGGACAGCTGAAAAGAGACTGTGGGTGTGAGGAGCAGAAAGTTTAGGCAGTCATGCAGCACAGGGTTGTAGCCAAGAGTTGAACAAGTGACTGCGAGGACTGGAGAGTCTGTATATGAGGCATGTGCCTAAACTCAAAGGCTAGTCAGCAACTCTTGTGTATCCTTGACTGCAAAACTGTCTGTTGTTGTAGACATGAGATGCAACTACATCCAACGAGAGATGTCAACATAAGCTAGTCCCATAAAGCCCCATAAATTAACGGGAGGCAGTTTCCACCATGTAAAAAAAAAAAAAAGGGAACTTGCCCTAATAAAAATTCAAAATTATGACATAAAAAGTCCAACTGTTGAGCAATTGGGTCAAAATCATGAGGGAAAAGTTAAAGTTACAAGATTCTAGTTGAAAGCTTTGAGATTAAAAGTTGAATTCATGCTATAAAATGTTTGAATCTTGGAATTTCAACTTCATATCTCAATTTCTTGTCTTTTTCTTGTCTGATTTTCTTTCATTAGGTCATGGCTCCTTTTATCACCTGGTAAAAATAGACTTCCATAATTATTTGTATCACCTCTTTTATTGATTTTAACTGTCTAATTCAGAATCAGAATTGCCTTTATTGCCAAGTATGTTCAAGAAGCATACAAGGAATTTGACTGTGGTTTAACTGTGCTCTCTTTGTACAAAAAAAGAAAAAACAAGTAAGAATAAACATTAAATATCACACATGTAAGGAAAACAGATATTATGTATTATGATATTAAGTCATTTGCTTTGGTTTTAACTTTATTTAGTCTTGTTTATCATATTTAAGATGTAATTCTCATTCAATCAATATTTGGTTTAGTTAGGTTTGTCTTGTCATTGTATCAGATGTACTGAGATAGTCTTCACACCTCCACCACCCCCCTCCTGATTTATAACCACTGAGGCACATATATGAGGCTGACATCCAGCAGGCTGTGACATGTCTGCTTGCTATCTGGAGGATAAAGACAGAGTACTTTGGGTGGAAGGATTTCTAGTCTGACAGGCTTTGGCAAATTTGGTCTTCTTGGACTTACAGCTAAAAAAACAGCATCATGTTCCTGCCACTTGTTGTTGTTCATAGGGAAAGTATATTTAAAATGTTAAAGGCTACGACTGTCTGGTGTTTTCCTTGTCGGGGATGGCTGTCCCATTTACAGTAGATGAGCACTGGTAGGACATAACCAGGATTCATGAATGTTACACGTAATAGACAGTTAATCTGCTCACCTTCTGGACACTGAACTACAAACTGAGGCTACAAAGTTTTACAAAGTCATACAATCGCTGGACATAAATACAAATAAATACATAACCTTTTTGCTCAGCATCTCGGAAAAGTTTGTCTTGAACATAAAGTAGGTCTGATAGTGCTTATTAGAAACTGAGTCTTTAACCTGAAAAACAGCATAGATCTGGCCAAAGGTGTCACTGGATCAACATTACAGAGCCTGTAATGTAGCCGTGAGAAAACGCAAAGCTTATTGAGCAAAGGGTTACTGGTCACCACAATGTTAAGTGAGAGACAGATATAAAAAAATAAGAGATTAAATCTCTGACAGTCGACTAAACCTAAGGCAACCCCCCCATAATCTCCTAGGTATTGTTGTATTTTCTGTAAACTCCCCTGTGGAGATTTGTAGGGCTGTCCCTTTAAGGGAATGATTCATCAGATCTCAGTATCTTACCTACCAAGTCCATGTGGACTGATAAAAGCCGGGGCACAGTTTCACAGTAGCAGTCTTTCTTCAGTTAGATGTATTCTGCTCAGTGTGTGAGGTGCTCCTTGTTCACATCAGTGTAAAGTATTGTTGGAGGATGACGTGACACCTCTCTGCAGCCAACTGAGTGAATTCTTCCTCCGTCGTTTCTCTCACCCATGGCTAGTGCAGTCAGTGTCAGCATGGAAACCGAGTGTTCAGTTCAGAGTTCAGGACTGTGTCACAGTTAACTCCAGAGACAGCGCAGCTCTGTTGGATTCAGAGGTTGGTGACTCATCGTTACGCCTACAACAGCCTTACGACTGCTCCAGAATGCACAGTGACACTTGTTTTACTGATTCCCCTCATCAGTGAAAATCACATCCACCCAGCAGAGACTTTGATTTTTCTCTGTTGTGGAGCTCAGAGCAGGCGTCCATCTGGTAAACAGGTGTGATGGTGTTCTGGGCCTCATGGGATACCTGTCCTTTGACCCATATCTCCTTCAGACACACAGCTGCTATGTTTTACTTCTGACTGTGAACCTGTAGCACATTCCCAGCTCTAGCAAACATGTATGCTATGACATTTGTTCCGATAAAGGTTTTTTCAACAAAGGGTGTAGAGTTTGGCAGAGATGCAGGGGAATTTTCTTTAGCTAATACTGTAGTTTCTGGCCAACAGCTCTTATTAACCCTTTAAGTAACATGAATGCTCTGTTTGATAATTATTTCTCCTTGTGATTCATGCAAAAATCAGTCTCTAATTGTGCTCAAACCACCTCGTTCCATTACTACAGACTAATGAAATTAAAGCTCACCTGTCCCTCAGGTGTCTCTTTATACCAGATGATAAGTGTCAGTTTTCTGTGGTGCTACGTGCTGCGTAAACATCAACAAACTCTGCATCTGATCAAGGAAAATGTTCTCAATTAGGGGGTGATATGGGCAAAATATGTCGGAATGTTTTTATGTCAGGATCAGGATCTGGATTTGATCAGAATTGTTTTTCACATTCAGGCTTTTTCGACCTGAAAACAAAATTTTAGCCTCAAATATTTCTACCCTGCATTCTGAACAAGTTTTCTGCTTTATTTTATAACATTATTTTGGTCTTGTGTCCTCTAATGTGATTTTTTAACTCACATTTTCACATCTTGCTAATTCCTTATATCCATTTATGTGAAGACATCAGCTGTGAGAGTTATTGAGTTTCTGCTGAATATACAGAGCTTTAGCTTTACTCAAGTTGTCCATGCCCAGTCCAAATGTAGTTTAGTGAGATCTTACTGCATAGACTTTGGTTTGTGACCTTGATGGAAAATGTAAAAGTTCACATCACTTAATTTAAAGTGACATCAGTGTGACTTTGGAAGCTGGAAGCTGGGGGGCATTTCGATAATGGACCTCAGGCCTCCTTTGCTTTCAGCTTCCCATCCTGAGGATTACAATGGGATTGAGTTTTCAATAGCATCAAATGCTGCAGTTTACTTTTTTATTCAGTCCACAGATCTGTGATTCACACACCGTAACCGTGCTCCACTCGCTTTGTGACGCAGTTGGCTGATGACATCTGCCTGACTATCCTTGTTCCTTTGTAGTATTTCAACACATTTTAACAAAGTGTGTATTACTTCCAGCTAATCAAGTGAGCGATTGGTCACAGTGAAATCAAACAACCCTCTGCAAGTGCTGTGGTGTTATTTCCCGGCAGGAAAACGCTACAGTGGCTTAACTACGGTGGGACACAGCAGAACGCAAATGACAAAAAAAGCAGGATCCTAACAGCTTCTAGAAAAATGTTTGTTTAAATTTTGTAGCATTAAAATCTGGGGCCCTGATACATTGCCTCACCTTAGATTGAACACTTGACTTTGACTCTTAACACCCTAAAACACAACTGCAGGTAGAATGGTTTGAGGTTTCTGCAGGATGCAGCAAGATTTATCCAAACATACATTTCATGTTATATAAGAAGGGAGTATGTTCCCTCAGCACAAATACCGGAGGCAGAGAGGATTAAAGTCAGACGAGTCAGAATTCCCACCAACATGAAAACAGCAACATAATAAAAGTTTTTTATTCCAACCCCGGGGGAGGTATGGAAAAACTAGAGTTATGGAATGCTTTAATATAATCTAGCTTGACAGCGACAACACTAAACCTAATAGCAGCGACATATTGAGCAATTTATAATTACTGCAGAGGTCAGGGAGAGTACACTTAGAGTGAGGGAAGTAGTACACAGTTCTCTTTCTTTTTCCATTTCATTTGTGAACAACTGGAATCAAACTATAAAAGGATAAACGACAATGTAAAAATGGATGGTTAAACAGTTATTTTCCTCCATATAAACAGAGACATTAACACCAAAGATTAGTGCTTTAAAGTAACCACATAAAATAGGGAAAGATGGATGTTTAGAGTTTTCTAGGGAGAAAACTGGTCGTGCAGGTGCAAAAAGAGGGAGCTCTTTGGAGCTTTTATTTTTCAGCTACAGTTACTTTGGTGCGTTCAGGACTTGCTTACCAAGTGTCTGTTTGTTTGGTGAGGCCTTTGTACCCTACGGAGCAGATAAAGGTCTGAGCATTCACCCAGTAGCTTCACACCAACAAGGAAGTCCAACACCGACCGTCTTTTTGTAAATCAGGTTTTAGAAATCCTAAAAAGACTCAGAGACATGAGGACTGCATCATGAACTTTTCTTGGTAAGGTGTATTGTATCTTCTGCTTGTTGCACTGCTTTAAAAAGCTGCATGTTAAATATTGAATTCAGTAGTTGTTCAGTATAAAGATTCACTTCTCAACAGTTGACGATGTCTTTGCTTAAGTTGTTAATTTAGAATTAACCTTTAAAAACTGATTTCCTTATAAAAACTGCGTAACAAAGACAACTTCTCTGTGTTTTTTCTTGTTTTGTGCTTCTTGAGCTCCAGACTTGTTTGGACACTGGTGAATTATTAGCAGGGGTGGAAATAGTCCAGGTTCATGTGTCGCAGCCTTAGTTTGCTGTGCTAATGACTTGTTTTGGAGACTTGACTGAAATGCTCACAAATGTGAGATTTTCTGATAAAGGAGTCTACTTGGATGTTTCTTTCTAAGTAGTTTGTCTTTGCTTCACAACTGAGTAAAGTAAAGAAACTGGCTGGTCTTTCTGGTCGTCTGTTTCACTCCCTCCCATATGACCCACATTAGGCTGAAACCGTAGCCAATCTGGGAGCACCCTCAGTGACATCACGGGCTCCAGTGCAGAGGCCTCGGCCTTTTTCCGAGATCAGGTGTCCGAGCCTTTGTGTGGCTGTCATGAGCTCCTCTGTGCGGGGCGTCACAGCTTCTTTCCTCCTCATGCTGATCCTTGAGCAGGTCACTCTGGCAGTAGCTCCAGTTACAAACTGATAAGAGAGGAAGAGGGCAGGATTGATAGACAGGAGAACAAATTACTAAAGCTTTTAATCCTCAGCAATGCTCTCTAGATGCTGACAATAAATGTACAACATTTTTTCCCTCAGTAGCTAAGTGGCTACATTGTACTGTTGTCTTTAATGTCAACCTGTCAGTTCCCATAACCATACGAGCGAGAGGATTGTTTGACCTGATATAAATTCAGAAGTTGTTTTATCACCAGTGCTTTCTTTCTGCACCAGGTACTAAAGGCACCTTCTTCCTGTGTGGTCACTTTTCATATCAGCACAACTTGAACAAACATTACTGCATTACTGGAAATGTGACTGTTTTCTGTTGCTATGTTTTGTTTGTGAACATTACACTAGGTTTTTGTAACACCTGGTTATTGTGGTCTACTGATGCCAGTCCCTGGTGCTTTCAGCCTAAGTATGAATATTTGTTTATGGATTTTGTATTTGGTTTCTCTTACACTTGCGTCTCTAAATCACTTGTGTTGTCAGGGAATGTTAAAACAAAATAGTGTAAAATGAATGCATTACATCCTGGTCCTTCCCCTCATTCAAAGAAATTTATTTGGCTATTTAAGGTGCTTTTCAACAGCAAGAATTTTCCATTAGAACAAGGGACTGCCCCACAAAAGGTTACATGTTTTTTGAAAACAGGAACCAGGTTCTGAATGCAGTTTTGAGGGAATAAATCTACCCCTGAGAGTAGTAATTCCAAAATATCCTTGAACTATGTAGGATGAGCCTAATGAAGGTTTTTTTTTTTTTTTACTGGTAGATGACGCACACTATTTTTATTCCAACTGTGATTGACTTGGTTTGATAACTCCCTAAACAATGATCTTCTTTGAGCCTGATAGCGTGAATGTGTCTCTGTTAACTCGAGGTGTTACAGTTTAAAGAGTGACCCTGAGTTATATTGTATTGTTATGGCCCTTTTCCACTGACTCGCCTTGGCCCTACTCTACTCGGCTCTACCTGGTTTGTGTTGCATTTCCACTAGCGCGGTACTACGCGGCAGACGCCAGTTTTTAGTACCTACTCTACTCGGGTTCCAAGCGAGTAAAGCCGATACTAAAAGGTGACGTGGACGGACTGCCGGTCACTCATTGGTCAGAGAATGTCCTCACGGAAGCTTAAGACTCTGTACAAATCACTTACAAGAGGCAAACGAATAAGTCAGCGACGAGTTTTTAATGACATTTAAACCCGACGGCACAGAACCAGACTGAATGAACACAAAATACCACCTTAAAATGCACCTTCATGATTCCTAAATAAGTCAAAAGTCCCTTTTAAAAGAAAAAGAAGTTAACAGCAAAGATAGTTTGGTTTAAAGAGTCTTTTCGATTAAATCAAAGTTCGTCGGCGCAGGAGTGATCTGTCTGCCACGAGAATCTCTAAGCACCAATCAGTCCATTAATCCACAGGGAACCAAAAAGGAAAACTGTTCAAAGAAGAATGATTGATCAACAAAAAATCTCCGGTAGACCAGGCCCAAAAATCAAAAATTAAAGCGATCTCACTGGATCCAGTGAAGAGTTAATGTCGTTAAGCAGCGCCTTCGTTTCCCTCCGCGTGCAGTACATAGCTGTTGTTTACATCCGTTGTCATGACGCCCGACATTGAGCCGCTGTATTACTTTAATGAAATCTTGTGAAAGCTTTGTTGTTTCCTTTAAAGACCACGGTGGCACATATGTTAGTACACAATTATGTTTGTGTCGCGTTATAGATGAACATGCACGCACTTCTGCGCAGCACTTTAGCGCAGCTGTTATAAAATCCACGCCCACTGTGAGTCTGGAGCTGGGCTAGTGGAAAAGCTAACCAAACCGTGTAGAGCCGAGCCGAGCCGAGTAGGGCTGGAATTGTATAGTGAAAAAGCGCCATTATTGTCAGCATTTTAATGGGGGTTTACTGTTACACTGGTAATTGTTACATCCCTGCAATAGGCCACAGAAAGTATTTAGTTAGTTAGTTAGTACCTGGGTCTTACGAGTAATTAGGTAATTCTTAGACCCTCTGGTTGAAAAGTGCCTGAATACTGATTTTGATAATTAAGAACAAAGAGAACATAACAGGGGAAGTTGTTTTATAATTGTATAGTTTGGTTTCCTTAAATCGTTATCAGGGCAGCAGTGGAGTGAGCCAGATTTTTAAAACCTGACATGAGCAGAAAGTAACCAGCACTGCTTGTGAGCAGGCGGTGCAGTCTAATACAGCAGACAGTGGTTTCTGTGGGTAATAAAGCTGCTGTATATCAGTGCTCTGTGGCTTTTAAATGAGCTCTCCATATTTAGCACTGCCCTAGAAACCTAGGCAGCTTTAATTTCAACGCTGTTTGTCTGTTTGTCTCAGTCACAGCCTGCAACTTATCCTGCATTGATTCTACTTTTTGCTGAGCCTGCATTTCTTTAGCACATCTATTGATTATGAAATGGTAAAAAAAGAACAAGGAGTTTGTGTTTGAACAGTCCTGATCAGAGGAAGCAGTGCCTCCATCCAAAAACCAGCAGGGTCTGTGTGTAAAATAAACACATAAATAACTACATTTTTATCTTTACATAATTTTTCCAGCCAGTTGAGACCCTGCATGGCAGATTCCAGACTGACATCTTGTCCAATGCATTTTAGATACCTGAGAATCAGTGTCAGTGTAGATAAAGTCGTCCTTATGGCACATAACGGCTCAGCATCTAACCAACACAGTTAGTCTTGTCCTTCTTTTAAAATCCAGCTTTTGGTTTTCTTAATGCCTCGTGATACAACTACAACTATTTATTTTTCTCCTCCAAAAGATACAGTTATTCTTACAGTATAAGAATCAGGTATTTCGGAGGGTTCAAGGCAGCTCTGTGTTTCTGTCAGTCACCTAAATGAAACACTTTCTGTCTGTTGTCTTTTTCTTACTGTCTTATTGACATGGACTGTGTATGGAAAGAAATGTAAAGGTGAAGGATGTTTGGTTAACTTAACAAACATTTGTCACACTCTTGCTCATCAGAACAAGAACTTTAGGTCTGTTAAACTAGTCGTTAATATTTTTTATCAGTTCAGACCCACAATGCCCTGCAGCCAGCAGCTGGAGTGGACGAATGATGCTGATGTGCTCGTGGTGACTCAGCCAAATGGCTCTGTGGTTGGCATTATTGAAACAGCTGCAGAAAACAAAAGCCTCTTTCCCAGTCCCCAGTTAACAGGTAACAGTAGCGGGCACATCCAACCAGCTGAGAACATTTTATCAACTGTTGTACGTACAGTTGATAATAATAATCTTCACTAGAGCATATTTGCATGTTCTCAATAGATGCATAAGACCAGACACTTCAGCAGCATCAAATATAACCATTAGCTCCTACCTTAAATGTGACAAACTGTTCCAAAAAGGGATTAGAAAGGTTTCAGGTAACAGTTTCTAGATAAAGAAAATTAAGAAATAGAAAAAAGTATCATATCTTACCTTATTTTTCTACAGAATAACATTTTTGTTGACATACAATTCTTTGATCTCGTATTTTATTTTATGCTGTGACGTTTATTTCAATGCTCGTGTTTTGTGGAGTGTGTGTGGAGAAAACCGGAGCGGCCCGGAGAAAAACCGCACACAGGGTCACAGGTTCATAACGTACAAACTCCACACGGAGAGGAGGCTCAGACCAGGACCAGGATAGTCGGGTCTGAACCTCCTCTCTGCGTGGAGGCTGCAGGTGACGGCATTATTGTGGTGTAGGGTGTTTGAGGTTTTTTTTTTTCTTTTTCTTTTTTTTTCTTTTTTTTTTCGGGGAAGGGGGTTGGTTATCCTTTGAAGAAGTTGAGAAACCTTTTCCAGCGAGATGGTTTTTTGGGTTTCTTCCTGATCTCCTCCACCTGCTCTCTGAGGCGCTCCATCCTCTTCAACATGTCTTCTTTAGCCATGTCCAGCTGCTTCAGGGCGTCTTGCTGATCTTTGATGGTCTGCAGTAAACCAGCTCTCTCCTCCTCCCACTGCAGCTTTTCTCTCCTCTGATCTTCCTGTGCTTTGACCAGCGCTGACACAAGTCTGGACTTTTCCTCCCTCACTTGGATCATGCAAGTCTCCGCTTCCTGCTGCAACTTCTTCTCCTCTTCCAGATCTTTCTCCGTTGTACTAACTCTTTGAAGGGCCTCTTCATGGTTTAGCTCCGCTTCATTTAAGTCCACATGGAGCCTCAAGTTTCTGGTCTCAGCGGTCTTATAAGACTCAGATTCTTGGGCTTTGGCGACCTCGGTCTTTTCCTTGATATCCTTCACCAGATCTCTTCGAAGAGCCTGCTCTTTCTCTAGCTGGATGGTGAGCTCGTCCTTTTCACTCACAAAGACCTCGGACACCTGGATCATCTTCACTCCAGTCTGGAGGTAGAAAGTCTCTGCTGGAGTCTGAACTTTGGTGTTGGGAGTCTGCTGCTGCTGCTGCTGCTGCTGTGGTGGTGTGACTGGCTCTCTCCGAAGGATCTGTACGCGTGGCTCCTCAGGGTCATTATAAACCTGGGGATAAACCAGGTGTTTGCGCTTCTCCTTGCATTTCCTGTGCACACGTGGCTGTTCTTCTGCCACAGGTACCTTTGGTGTCTCAGGAAGACAGACAGGCTGTGGCTCCTCAGGTGCAGCAGCCAGGTCTGGTTGTTGAGTAGACACAGAAACCTCCTGCTCTTCAGCTGCCAGCTCCTCTGCTGTTTCTTCTGGCACGGTGGCAAGAGTTGGTGCTTTCTGTATCTTCCTGAACCGTTTTCTCATAGGCGTCCACCTCTGGAGCTCAAGAAACTCAGAAAAGCTGGATTTGTTGACCTCCACAGACGGCCCTGGCTCATCAGCCTCCACTGAACAGGCCAGTGAAGACTTCAGGAACTCATCTTGAGCTTTAGGCTCTGAGAAATTAGAGTTCCAGAAAGTGAAGCTTGTTTGAGGCATGTCTGTGCCTGTGTATTCTTCCTCTTCTCTAATGTATTCCATTTCAGACTTTGTCTTACTCTGCTACCAATGGTGTGTGTGTCTCTTAAGACTGTGTTTGTTGAACTGATCAAGTGTCATCTGTCCCCAGATAAAACTGTCCTTCGTAGTTCAACACTGTGATGATGTCACAGGACATGAAGGGCTTTCTGCTGGAATCTAGCTATAAGCCCCGCCCATTGTTTTGTTTTGATTCGATTTTTGTTTGTTTTTGAGCTGACAGAATGTCGTCAGTGTCATTAATTACTGCAAAATGATGGATTCTTTTTTCTATCTGTGAATAGAGAGTTATGAACCGGTTGAATGGATTAGGACAATCCATTCAAACAATGTAACTGCGATTATTATTTCCGATATTGCAATTGCAATTTTTAATGCCATAATTTATAGGTTCCATCTTATATTACTTAATAAATTGATGAATAGAATGAGTTACAGTAACTACAGCACAACAACCCACACTTGTGACCTTTTTTTGGCCATTTTGGTAACTTTTTACCTCTTGTATCCCACTTTTGGACCATATCATAATACATTCTCACCAATTTCCAGGTTCACTCCTGATTTTCTTGCTATTTTTTTGTTGTTTTTGCCCATTTTTGACACTTTCAACTATTTTTTGCCACTATTGCACCATTTCTTTGCAACAAACTAACTGTTTTCCAAGTTTCCTCCCAACTATCTTGCCATTTTTAACCATTTTTGCTGTTTTTCATTACTTTTTTCATCATTTTTGCTACTTTCTTAAATTTTTAAAGCTCTCCCCAAAATTTTCCTGCTAATTTTTGTTGCTTGTTGGACAACTTTTCTTTCTTTTTTTTGCCACTTTTGGACTAGTTTTTGCTACTTTTTGAGTACTCCCAGGATAATCCCACTTTATATGGTAGTTTTTGATGCTTTTTGGGCAGTTTTTACTCCCTCAAACTTAGTTCTATTGCTACGCTTTACTGTTTGTGCCTCTTTTTACCACTTAGATTGTTTTTTTGTTAAGGTAGTTTTTTAAGAGTTTGTCTTTTGGGTGGAGCTGGGTTGAGTAACTCTGCTGCAGACCAGAAAACATCTGCTGCAAGGAACGTAGCTGATATTTTGACACATTTCAGGTTCAAGAAATATTCGTATGTTTCCTCGAGTTGAAAATGAGTCACTCAAAAACTTCAATTGTTTAGATACAGGCAAGAAACAAAGATAGGTGAAGCACTTGAAATGCTTTTTTTGCACTTTTGATGATGTTATTGGTTGTGTTCCATTTATAATGTGATCATGATGCTGCGTTCTATCTTTATTCATCTGTCTTGATTGTTGTGAGCCCCATTAAGACCTTACAGGACTACGGAGGGAGACAATCAACTTTATGGCAAACTCTGATGTACATGCATTGACTAGGCGCTGGGATGTTCATTTATATGAATTGTGCTTCTAAATACATAACAATAAATGAGAAATAAAGTTATAGATCAAATGCAGTAGTTGTACAGTCCCTTTATGTAGAACAAAAACTCTACACCCCAAAAAATGTCTTTAGATTACTTTATAATGGAGAAGTACATGTGTGTTTCCTTAAAATGTTAGTTCTGCACAATAATTCAGGGTGTATTGTATTCATGATGACATGTCAAACCAAAGAGCGAAAAAACAATACAAGCTTTGATAAAATCTGGTTTGCCCGACAAGAATAGGCACACAAAAATAAACCAAGTGTCCAAATTGTATTCCGATCTGTTTCATGGTCTATATTTAAAAGATCAAGATAATTTCATGAAATCCTATAATGATAGAATTTTTCATGAGTGATAAATAAATATGCTGATAAGTTAGATCACCCAGACTTTGTTGTGTGTGACCTTGTACACTGTTAACTTTACTTCTTGGCCTCCTCACCAGGCTGCTGGAGACGGACAGCAAGTCTCTGCGCTCCATGAACGGCTCCAGGCGGAACAGCGGCTCCTCCCTGGTGTCCAGCTCCTCTGCCTCCTCTAACCTCTCCCACCTAGAGGAGGACACGTGGATCCTTTGGGGGCGAATTGTCAATGAGTGGGAGGAGGTGCGCAAGAAGAAAGAGAAGCAGCTTAAGGTGAGAGAGTGCACATGACGACCTGTGGAGTGACAGCCAAGTGAGCAGTCCTGCTTAAGAGCTTACCAACACACGACTGCATTAAGAGCAAAGACACATTTAAAAACATCAGATTATAGTTAAAGCTGACATTTTCCAGTTTTCCCTGCAGTTTGGAAACATTTGATTTGAATAGAAAACAACCTGATGATGTTGTTCCTGGATGTGTTTTACTTTTCACTTTATAAGAAATAGGAGATTTAAGCCGCAGTCGCAGTGATGTTTTTCCGGTACATTATCTCTGCCTTTACCCCACAATGGCCCTGTTTGTTTGAATGTTTTCGCAGCTTGGACTCATTTCTGAGGCTATCTTTGTCCAAGGTAATCCTGAGGTGCCGTCCTTGAACGTTTTATTTTAGTTTTTGACATTTGTGGCTATTTATAGACTGCTTCTTTGTTTACTCCCATAAGTCTCATGATAACTCTTTGGTCAGTCCCAGTGTTTGGTCAGACCCTGTTCAGCACTCTGTTTGAATTTTTTAAAAAAGAGCTATTTGAGGTCATGTAAATTGTAGATGGGTCTAAGCTGAAGTCGCACGAACAACCAGAGACACTTCTGCGGAGAGAATTTGCAGCAATAATTTGCCAAACTCAACGATTTTAGGTTTGCAGCAATAATTTGCCAAACTCAACGATTTTAGGTTTGCTGCTGATTGCTTCAAAAAAGATTTGAGCAGAATGAAATGACTTCAAATCCAAGGTACCAATGTTAGAGTAGAAAGCAGGAATACACCACAAACACACTCACACACTGACACACACACAGCATGCGTAGCCTGTTATCTCTGTGTCTGTGTCCATTTCAGCGTGGAGCGTAGAATGAATGGGGGAGGGCTTCCAGTTCAGTGTAGATGGGATCATCTCTCAGGAAACCCTCTCAGGTCCAAGGACATAAACACACAATGAGCAGCTAGCTTGTAGCCCTGTCATTAAGTCTTGATCCCAAAAACACAGTTCAAGCAGGGTAGCTGGAGTCCGGCGTGGTAAACAGTGGTGTGAGGCTTTTCTCTGTGTGTGTAAATATGTGAGTGTGTGTCTGCCTGTACCTGTGGAGCTCTGACATGCAGACAGCAGAGGAGTAGGACAGATAAAAGTTGGGTGATAGGAACAGAAACAGCACCATTTGTCAAGGAGATAAAGTAGCTGAAAGCGTTTTTTGAAAATGTAGTATTTTCAGAGAAACTTAACTGGCTGTCCAGAAGTGTGTCAAAATATTTAAAGGGTTCCTACAATTTGGCCATAGGTCGACAGGGCCTTCAGGTGAGAAAAGCCAGGAAATGATTTTGAGCAACAGCCCAAATAAAGGCCATATGATTTACATGTTTAAAAATAATGAAACATTTATCATTGGTCGGAAGTTCATCAGTAAGAAGAGAAAATAACACAGTAGAAAGTTCAGGTCTGAATGGGAAGTCTCTATGATAAAGTGATATCTTTCTAACTTAAACACAGTTAAGTCAAGCATCAATGAAACTAACTCACTGATCTGCTTTAACACCTTTAAACCCCAGATGCAAATGACAAAACCCTGGCTCCTCTGTTTGAACCAGCCCTGAAGTTGACAGGAAGAGAGTTTTGGCTCGTTTCCTTAAGTCTAGATACAAGGTAGTGGTAGCCTAGTTAAACCTTCCTCTTTCTGGACACAATTCAGGAGGGTGTAAAAATCAACCCTCCTCATATGAGACATGTAAGGAGGGGCTCATCTTAGAAACAATCCTAAAAATAACAGGTCCCAAATGTCAGTAGCGTCCGTCATCTGTAACCTCTTCACATGAAAAACCAGCGTTGGCGTGGAGTCGCAGCTTGTTGTTGCAGTGACCCACATGTAAATAAAGCAGAACA
Organism: Thalassoma bifasciatum; assembly: GCA_008086565.1. NCBI lineage: Eukaryota > Metazoa > Chordata > Actinopteri > Labriformes > Labridae > Thalassoma > Thalassoma bifasciatum. The sequence continues at coordinate 94,901 of RPOG01001383.1, read as the reverse complement.
TCTGTACTGGCTGGGGATGGTGTCTGTTTTTCACGCACTGTGTGTGAAAAGGGAAGTGTTGTGAATAACGGATGGGCATGCATGGTTGTTATTGTGCAATTTAACAGAAGTAGTACTAACCAGATGGTTGTTGTTGTAGCTAGCATAGGGTATTAATCATAACTGCTGAGCCATCCACAAAACCCATGGTTCTTCCTCCTCTGCCTCCTCGGAAAAACAGTGTCTGTTGCACGAAGGAAGGAAGCTGGTCAGCAAATCCCTGAGTGTGTTTTCAGGACTTAATATTTCAGTGAGACCCTCCGTGTCTGAGGAGAAAAGTGTCTAGATCAGGCTGAACCCAACTTAACTTTGTTTATCTTTTTGTTTCAGTGCTGCAGTTAAACCCTTCATCAACAAATAAGAGTCTCATGTTATAGCTTAAGGGCAGAGTTTCTATAAGCAACAGATGAAAGCCACATATTTAAATATTTTCCGCTGACTAAGTTCTTAAAAGGATTTCATTCAATAAGGGAGCTAAAGTTAGAAGCGAACGATCAAATGTTGTCAGGAAAATGGTGATATTTAACACAAAGTTGAATTTATTGAGTGCCTAATGTGTTTTTAAACACTGGTTCTTCTGATAGTGAAGGAAAAGTTACTTTTGCATGTAATTAAGCTTTTTGTAGCACCTTTTTTATCATGAATAATAGGATCCTAATCTATAATCAAACTTCCAAGCTACAAACAAGCTGTTGTTTGTCTTTCTGCTGTTAGACCACTGAGATAAAGAATAGCTGATATTACACAGAAATATTTTAATATGTACTCACGTCAGGCTTTGTTATGATTATTTTTCCTATTAAAGATATAATGACACAGTAAAGGATTATCTATATGAATTATTTTTTTCCTAACTCTTTCTTTTGATTTCTGTAACTAAAAATCAGTCTCCAAGTGGCTCAAACCTCCTTGTTCCATCATCACAGACCTCTCCTTATACCAAGTGATTAGTGCTCAGTTTTCTGCAGTGTTACATGCTGCATACACATCAGAAAACTCTGCTTTTGATCAAGGAAAATGTTCTCCATTAGGAGGTGATATAGGCAAAATACGTCAGGATGATTTTATGACAGGATCAGGATCTGGAATTTATCAGGATTGTTTATCATGTTCAGACTATTCTGACCTACAAACAACATTTTTAGCCCATTATAGTTCTGATCCTGAAATCTGAACTATTTTTATGCACCAGTTTTTGTTGTTTCTGCTACATTATATAACTTTAAACTGGACTTGTGTCCTCTGATGTGTTTTTTGAACTCTCGCATTTTCACATCATGATAAATACATTCATTTAGAGATGTCAGCTGTAAGAGTTGTTGAGTTTCTGCAGAATGTACTGAACTTTAGCTTTAGACATACAATATCCAATGCACAGTCTAAATGTACTTTAATGAGACCTTTGTAAATAGACTTGAAAGCTGGGGATTGTTTGAGAGTGGACTCATGCTTGGTGTGGACAGATGATTTGATTCGTTGACCTTAAAGAGAAACCCTGCTATTACATGGTTATCTATGTGTGGCCTGTTAACATTACAATCCAATCCACTCAAGAAGCCTGAGACGTTTAAATTAGTGATTAAATATGTAATTTAAGTTTTCGAGCTTGCCAGGATCACGTTATGAGAGCAGACAATAGGAGTAACATCAGTGGTCTGCCTCCGAGTGCAGCCTCTACTTGGTGAAGATATGAGGCGCTGCATTGTTCCAGCACAGAGCTCAGATTGTCTGGTCTAACCTCTGAGAGGCGAGAGGGATCCCCTGCTGAAAGCTTGTGTGGGAGGACCTCTGCTCCAGATGCACCCTGCACTGACCAGATGCACACACACACACGCACACAGACTCTGGCTCTCATATACACACACTCACACTCACAATCCTATCACAGCAGGAAAGGCCAGTGTTCCCTGTCAGCACAGGAAATTGCTTAATCAAATTGTATCAGCAGTGATATATAGAAAGTAATGACACTGGAAAGCTCACTGACACGTCTTTAATTGGCAGTGGAAACTGTGTTGTTAAAAGAAGCACACTGTGCTCCAAAGAGAGAAAAATAAAAGCACAAAGCTCATGGCTCAATTTAGTTTGTTAAAGTGTCTTTTTTCCTCACAGGAGATGGGTGTTATTTTTTACACCCATTCAAAAAGAAGAACGATGATCCAAGAAGCCTTTTAAAACATTGGTGCCTCTAAAGTAGCTGGGTTCATCTCAGTTTCTTTAAGTATCCACTCCTTCATTTCTCCACAGGATCTTGTCAGAAAAGGTGTCCCCCACCACTTCCGGGCCATAGTATGGCAGCTGCTATGCAACGCCCAGAATATGCCCATCAAAGATCAGTACTCAGAACTCCTGAAGATGACGTCGCCCTGCGAGAAGCTGATCCGCAGAGACATCGCCCGCACATACCCCGAACACGAGTTCTTTAAGGAGAAAGACAGCTTAGGCCAGGAAGTGCTCTTCAACGTCATGAAGGTGAGACACTGAGGAGACGGATTAAATGATGATCATGTTTACAGATAACAAAGAGAAACATTTGGATTTCTCTGTGGTTTCAGGGTTAAAAGTGTAATCCACAAAGAAAGTGACTCACTGAAACTCAAAATGAATCTCTTTCACCTCAGGCGTATTCTCTGGTCGACCGCGAGGTTGGTTACTGTCAAGGGAGCGCCTTCATTGTCGGACTGCTCCTCATGCAGGTAATAATCCCATCCTTACCTCACATGCCTACAAACACACTGATTCACCCGCTGCCAGTAAACACTTTCACATGATCAGTGTTTGACTTCATCCTGTTATTTCTACAGATGCCAGAGGAGGAGGCCTTCTGTGTGTTTGTGAAGCTGATGCAGGATTACAGATTACGAGAGCTCTTCAAGCCCAGCATGGCTGAGCTGGGACTCTGCATGTATCAGTTTGAGTTCATGATTCAGGTAAATATAACGTCCCTGTTTCAACAAAGCAAATGACGTCTGTAACTGGTCTGTTTTTGCATCTTTACCCTGAAAAGACTGAGAAAGTAGGACACAATGCTAAAGGCTTATTAAAGAAGGATATTAAGTGAAGATATTTTTGATTGGACAAATTTACCTACTCAAAGTTTACAAAACAGGCAGAAAAGCCTCTACAAGTTAAATTGTCCCCAGTGAAATTCGCTAACACGCTCATCCACCAGTGTTCATCTTTGTAAATAGACTTCATGTACCTGTGCAGACTTATCGCTGCTATAAGAGCTGTTGACAGATGGTTTACATGTATTCATGCACAGCTGACGTGGTGTGAAACCATATGATCTGTGAACTTGCAGGAGCAACTCCCAGACCTGCACATGCATTTCCAGGCTCAGAGCTTTCACACATCCATGTATGCCTCCTCGTGGTTCCTCACCATCTTCCTCACCTCCTTCCCTCTGCCCGTTGCTACAAGGATCTTTGACATTTTCATGTGTGAGGTCAGTGAAAACTAAGTGTGTCTGTTATTTTGATGTTTACTTATCTATTAGGCTTTTTATCCTTGGTTTGCTCTGAAAGAAATACTCCAGGGTATCTGTAACTTCTTAATGTAGGTTATGTGGTAATTAAACATGAGCTGTAGTTGAACCAGTGTCACTGTGGCTTCAAGTCTTGATAAAGTTGTGTTAAAAGCAGATGTGAAACCTGAAAGGGGAAGAGTAAAGCTTTGCATTAATGCAGTGTTTCCACTCAGAGGTGAACATTTGCTCTGGACAGACTAAAATGTCACTAATGGAAATATTATCTATTAGCTCCACCTGCTGGAGGAAACAGAAACACCAGAGGTCAACTAAAGGGTGAAAGTTGTTTCACTCCTGTTGAAAAATTGTGTCTCAGTTCAACGATTTAAAACACTTAGAGGAAACTACTATCATTAATTCTGTAAAATCATGATTTCACAATCTCTTCTTCAGGGTCTGGAGATAGTTTTCCGAGTGGGACTCGCCATCCTCCAGATGAACCAGACTGAACTCATCCAGCTAGACATGGAGGGAATGTTACAGGTGCTTCACCCAAACTATTATATAACTTGTCATTTCAGCTGCTTGGATTTCTTGCGCTAAATACAGTCTGCGTGTGGGAGGAACCATTACCACACCCAGATAATTGACACCCATCCTCCTCAAGTGTACCTGTTAAACTGCTGCTGGAGTGTAATGTGGTGCTTTGAGGTCAAGGAAACTCCTGGCTAAGACACAAGGAGCTGGTTTGCTGATGTGTGTGTCATTTCTTCTGCCTCTCCCTCCTTCACCTGCAGCACTTTCAGAGGGTCATCCCACACCAGCTCGACAGTGGACCAGACAAGGTCATCCAGGCTGCTTATCAGGTTAAATACAACGCCAAGAAGATGAAGAAGTAAGCAAAAGTCTCTCTCTCTTTTTAGTTCTCCTATACATAAAAACTTACAGTGTTCATCACATCCTGGTAGACCTCGCTCCCTTTACACTTGATAACTCCTCTTTTTTTTTTTTTTTTTTTTTTAAAGTTATTTTTTTGGCCTTTGTGCCTTTATTATATAGAGGAGGACAGTGGATAGCGTCGGAAAGGGGAGAGAGAGTGGGGAGTGACATGCGGGAAATGGGCCACAGGTCGGATTCGAACCCGGGCCGCCAGCTTGAGGGCAAACCTCATGGTGCGCAGCCATATCCACTCGGCCATCCGCGCCCCGATAACTCCTCTTTTCTACAACTTCATAGCACAAAATGTTTCTTACTGGAACTTAAAGTGTTTAGGGAATATTTTTGTTCCATTAAATCACACTCTGATAATTCCCGATTACGTTGTCTACCTACATGCCAGGAGGTCACAAGCCAGTTTCTCATAAATGCTGAAAAGAGGACAGCAGAAAGCTGTAAGAAGAAGAATTTGATCTCAATGAAAAGCAAAATTGGACTCTTTCATATTTATATGTTTTTAGTTAAATGCCTCCCTGTGGACAAATTTCACACAATTACAAACCTGTCCAGTTTACCCTGGTGCTGAAAGTTACAGGTTTGGACATTTTATTTAAAACTAATCCCTGTTTATACTTTGAAAACCAATGGGAGTAAAGGTGATCCCAGTGCTCTGAAGATAACTGTAACTTTTCAACCATTTGGGTAAGAGAAAATTCAAATAGCCCAATCAAGACGAAAAATAAGCTTTAAGGTGATAACTAGATCATAATTGTTCCGCAAAGAAATCCACTTGCACGGACTTTACATCACAGGTCATAATTGTTTTTTCAATTACTGAATAATTGAAAATTCAAACCAAACCAAACCTTCCAGTGCAGAACATCTGGAAGGTTTGATCCTGCTGCTACTGTTGAGTTTTGTCTTGAGTGTCTGTTAGCCTCAGGTGCTGAAAATTAGGAAAACCTCCAACTTACAACCTGATGTCATATTTTGGGGTTATGCTCTGAAGTGAATTTTTTTTAGTTAAATCCTGTGTATATGCACACATTACTGGCTGGAACAACTGATCCAATTTTTTATTTCCTTTTACTCATCACTAAGATGATCTTTCAAGAAGTTATAATTTTACCCTCTATATTGGGATGAATGAAAGGATTGCTTGTTTCTTACATGTTTGAAAAAAATTGACCTAGAGGAGTTATTTGTGGTGTGCTGACCTTTTCATGCTGGATTCAATGTCACATTTCATATCAGATCATGTTTAGTCCTGTTGTTTTGCTTCCTGTTTTGTGATCTTTTCTTATCATCCTCATCTCTTTTCAGGCTAGAGAAAGAATACACTACAATCAAAACTAAAGAGATGGAGGAGCAGGTGGAGATAAAGGTTGGTGCAGACTTCTGGCTCGTAGAGATGTTGATCTGCCCCTGCTCGATGAGTTTCACCTGACTGTGATTTTTTTTTTGTCGTGCAGAGGCTGCGAACAGAGAACCGGCTGCTGAAGCAGAGGATCGACACACTAGAGAAAGTGAGTGCATCAGAGAAATCATCAGCAAACGCTCCTCACTCATCAGCATTACATTAACCCGTCCAGCAGTGTGTGCTCGGACATCACGCATCCCCACACACTGATAATAATGGAGTGTCATCTTACACTAACTGAGCTGTGTGAGCTGAAGGATGTGAATTTACTCAGTAAACGGCTGTTGGGTGATCGCTCTGTCTGCAGAGTTTCTGATTGTACATTGAGTCAGAAACAGACGCCAGATTTGGCGACACGGCTACTCTCTAAGTGGGTGAATAAGTGCAGTGAATATTGAATTCACTGCAGCTCACACTAACTGAGGCTGAGACTGTAACAAGCCTGTCTGAGTGTGAAAGTGGCTGCTTGATGCTGTTCAAGCTGATACAAAGCACTGCATGCTCAGGTGCAGTTTGTATCGTCCTGTACCCTCTGGTGTCTTCTTGACACGTCATGTTCCAGGTACAGCACCATGCATGGGGTCTGCCATGGACAGTCAGGGCTGTTTGTTCTCCTCGATGCCTGCAGGGAGGAATGCACCGGTCTAATCAAACCGTTATTCAACTAAGCTCAACGCTGCTGCTCTGTCACGGCCCTCCAAAGACTTTTTTAACTCTTTCTAACCGTCCAGAAACTGTCATGAACTAAACTTAACTACAGCAGAGCTTCCGTTCCACTCAACAACACATAGCTTTGCACTTTCTTGTGCATATTTTTGCACCAAACTTCACTCTCTGCTAAAACTTGAGCTGGTCTTGTTCTTGCTTCTTCCTTTCTGAAACCTGTCGATGTGTTCCTGCACCACCTGATTTTTTCACTTTGTCACCAGCTTATTTGCACCTTTTCAACCCACCTGCATGCAATGTTCTTTTTCTACCTCTGAACAAAGACAGCATATTGCCAGTGGTTGAAAAATAACTAGAAAGGGAAAATGAGCATTGCATTTCTTTCTTTAAAACAATCAATTGTTCTTTTGTGTGCCTTAAACTGTCCTCTGGATTGTCTCTCTCTCTCTCTCTCTCTCTGCTGTCTCTTGTCAATATTTCTGTTTTGTAGGAAAGTGCTTCCTTGGCAGATAGATTGATCCAGGTATATTTCTTTATTTTCTCTTTACTCTTGTACATGCTCCGTTCTTCCCTCCTGTCTTTCTTTTTAGCCTTGCATGCTTATGATTAGCACAATGAAGGACACAGTAATGCATCACACTCTAATGAACTCTATCGATTCTCTAAATGAATCACTTAACTAGATCATGATGACTGATGAGAGTATCAAACAGGTGCATGACATACATTGTGTCACGGATCATGCTGAAAGAACTAAAGGAGTTAAGTACAAATCACACGTCGCTAGAGTTAACCAAGCATGTCCTCTATCTCTAATCTACCCCCATGCCGTCCTCGCGTTCTTCTTCTCGTGCTCACCTCACCTCACCCCTCCTCGGTTGATTATGTCCCAAGGGACAAGTGACTCGAGCTCAGGAGGCAGAGGAGAACTACCTGGTCAAGCGGGAGCTGGCCACGGTCAAACAGCAGAGCGAGGAGGCCGCTGCTCAGCTGGAGCAGGCCAAGAAAACCATCGGGCAGCTTCAGCAGCAGCATCAGCAGCAGCCAAACGCGGTAAGGAGGACCTCAGAGGGTCACTGGCTCAGATCCCGTCCAGTCTGTCACCAATACTGGGACTCTGAGGATGTTTCCCTCAACGGTTTGTGATGTGCAGAGCAGAAACTTTGGACCTTTTAAAAGTCTTGCTGTGTGAACTGGCTCATGGTCCAGTTACAATCATACATTCAGAGGTTTCTGATTATTTCCCTGCTTCAGAACCCCAACACTGGGTGAGCAGGGCTCCTCTCACTTTGCGCATCAGCTCTGGGTAATGATCTGTTTCAATATGCATGAATTCAAATTGGAACATGGATTAAGACACAGATATTCTTCTGCATTCTCAGAGATGCATTCATGAATTTCTGAGTAGTTTTCTGTCTCACAGGCGGGTGGATTTCACACATCGCCCCCTGTTCACAGGCTGCTCTCTGCATATCTGTTCACCAACTTAGTGAATTATTGATGGCTGGATTCCTGATGATAATGCATATGCATAGTCCTGTTTTACATAATTTGCCGTCTTGCTTTACACTGAGTCTTCATTAATTATTTACGTGAAGGTGAAGGGCACAACTGTTGATGTCAGATGAAATTAAGGCTGATTTTTTAGTTTAATGACAAGGCAAAGAGGTGAGTTATTTTCTTGGTCATTTTAAGACTGGGGACAGAGTTTGGTGGTGAAACATTCATTAAAAAGTAATAATGTAGGGGGGATGGTATTTTTGGACTCAATTATTATTGTTGCTTTGCAAAGGTATCAAGTCAACTTTTTAATAAATAATTTGCTAAGAAAGTTGAAACATTTAATGTGCAGTCGCCCAGTGAAGCTCTACCTTGTGCACTGCATAAAATGCTTCACATGCAGTAAATGACAGAGCATGTTCAGCTGGTCAGACAGCTAATGACATCATGAAATCTACTTTATGTTCTTACTCTATGTACTTGATGTTAAAGTCAAAATCATGTTAGAAAACATTCTAATAGATAATGAATTTGTAATGAATCAATGCTTTCTTTGTGATCCATAAACTGATGCATTCAGGGTTTTTTTTAACTTAACTGATTGATTGACAGATTTGAATTTCGGGACCGTGTCTGGATGTTTAAATCGGAGCAAGATAAATGAAGTCTTTGTTGCTTACTCTGCTCACCGTGGCTGGTTTTGTGTTGTAGAAAGGAGCCCCGCGGTACTCTGAGGAGTCTGTCCTGCAGCTGGAGCGAGAGCTGGTTCAGGCCAGGCTGAAGGAGGCTGAGTCCCAGTGTGCCTTAAAGGAGATGCAGGACAAGATCCTTGATATGGAAAAGGTACATTTTAGGGTTTAAGGTTTACTTTTTTATTCCAGGGGGGCAATTACTTATCCAAACGAAATATTTTTTTTATACTTCCTGAAAGAAATGATCTATTATTATTTCTGCAAAGCCATACACAGCTTTAAAATTGTGCCACAAATGAAATGAAACTACAGCTAAATCTTCAATTATAGTTTTACTAAGAATTAAATCAATTTTTCTTAATCTTTACAATTTTATCTATCAATTTTAAATGTGATTTTCTATTTTCTTGGAAATAAAAGAGTAATTTGGTGGCCTTATTTGTTCTTCATCTGAGAAAATATTGTATTTTTTCATTCTTGATAGTATTTCTTGATCACCATAAGCAGGATAGACAATCAGTTAAAAAGAACAAAGAGCAAATGTGTTGCATGACGCACAGACATGGTGCCCCTCTTTTACCTGTTGCCTCTGTGTTCGTCTAGTTAATCCTTATCCCACACAGTTGTACAGAAAAACTTCTTAATTTTACAGGACCCTCCTGGTGTTTCAGTGTGGGGTTAGACCTCTCCAGTGGGAAATCGTCTTTTTATTTATATTTTTTTGATGATAAATGATGAAAATTGTTTATGTCTGCTTATGTGTTGAGTTTTATTTGACTTGCCAAACAAACAAACAAACCACTTTTAGTCTTTAGACATGGACTCAGTGCTATATTTTAGCTGAACTAAAACTAAAGCCCATCTGTGATTATTCTCACTCCCTTATATTTGCAATTTAGCTTGACAGCACACCACTTTTGAATTTTACCATCTGACATCTAAGTTTTTAAAAGTTACTGAAAGCATTTCTTGAACATATTCTCAGTATTTTCAGAGAAACTAAGCTGGCTGTTCAAAACAGTGCTGAAATATTCAAAGGTCTCAACAGTTTCAATGAGTCAGCCATCAAGTGAAACTGCTCTTTACTGCAAGTTGTTGTTTGGAGCAAATTACAAAAACTCTCTTCTTGGCAGCATTAATTTCTAGCTGACTTGTTCTTTTGTGTAATAGCCAAACATCAGCCACATCCTCTGCATATCTAAAATGACTGAAATATTAATGATTGATCTACTGTTCATTTGTAAGGAGAGAGAATAACACAAGGGGAAACAGCCTTGGGAGCACATTACATCTGAACATCTTCTAAAAATTACCCGGATGTCTGAACATATGATGCCAGTTTTAAAACCCTGACTTATCCTCTTTAGAGAAACACGTCTCTACCAGATGACACCAACGTGGCTCGTCTTCAAGAGGAGCTGATCGGAGTGAAGCTGAGAGAAGCCGAGGCTCTGACCGGCCTCAAAGAGCTGAGACAGCAGGTCAGAGACCTGGAGGAGCACTGGCAGGTGAGCAGAAGCATCTTCACATTTAATCAGTACATCATCCTCATCATGAAGAAAGCCACTGACTTACAACTCTCCTCAGCGTCACCTGGCACGCACAGCCGGCCGCTGGAAGGAGAGTCCCAAGAAGAACACGCTGAGCGAGCTGCAGGACGAGCTGATGAGTGTGAGGCTACGAGAGGCCGAGGCTCAGGCCGAGCTGAGAGAGACACGCCAGAGGATGCTGGAGCTGGAAACACAGGTCAGGGGTCCAAATCTTACAGTAATGAAAGAAATCAGAGTTTACCCCACTCATGGGTCCCAAGTGAGGGGGCTGGATTTTACTAAATAGGCAGCAAAAGAAGTGAGCGCTCTTGCTGTAATGTCACATTTCATCCTCCAGAGGGCAGCAGTAATCTCTACTGATCAGGAACTCGAGAGTACATGGAGAACCTGGTTATGTCTCTAACTTGATTTAATGTATTGACTGATTATTTTTTTAAATTCTTCTTTCTCTCTGTGCTGAAACAGAATCAGATCCACAGTAACCAGCTGCGACGGGCAGAGCAGGAGAGTCGCTGTCTGCAGGAGTGTGTGCAAACACTGACGCTTCAAAACAAAGACCTGAACGGGCAGCTGTCAGAAATAAAGAGGAGACAAGCTGAGATTGAATGCAAGGTACGACTCTACAGAACTTTGCACCTTCAGCTCTGATCGTACAGAAAGAATCAGACTTACCGTGAATGAATTATTACATTCTTTAGAATTTTATGATTTTTAGACTAAGATTAAAGGTCAGTTTCCAAATATGCAGATAAAGAGGAACTACTTTTGATTGCAGATTGATAGTATCATTGGTTTGATGGCTCTGTTGCTGCTTCCTTTAGCAAAGTAAAACTTCACACCCCTCTGAATTCCCCCTGCAGATCCTTATCTTTACATCACAAATACAGATTTGTTTTCAGTACACGTTTTTGTAATTGGCCATTTAGCCCCAAAATCTTCATGGCTTTGGTTGGACAGTTGCTGAAATGTCACCTCTGTCTCTTTCCGTCTCTCCAGAGTAAAGAAGAAGTGATGGCAGTGCGGCTACGGGAAGCTGATAACATTGCTGCTATGGCTGAACTCCAGCAACAGATCTCTGAGCTCGAGATTCAGGTAAAGTCCCAAGACGTCTAACACTACCTAACACTCCTCTCCATGCGTTTATCAGTCACACCTCTGCCTCTGCATTAGAAGTTTCCAAGACTCCTGCGCAAACCACATTAAACTTGAATAACCCTACCTCAGACAGAGAGACCATACATTCATCACAGTGTGTAGTGACGCATCCATGGTGAAGAGAAGCTGTTATTGATGTGAGGATGAGGGTTTGGGATTATCGAAGAATATTTAAATTAGCACTATTTTTTATTTAACATGTTGGGACTGACAGCTTTCAGATTCCTCTCTGCTTTGAAACAGATGCATCTCTGATCATAAATGGGTAAAAAGATTATAACTCTTTGCTGATCATGAAGTCATCATATGAGACAGATTCTGACAACAATGTGTGTTGTTTGCTCACGTTGCCAGAGAGACAGAATTCAACTCTCAAAACACAACCACGCGGCCCAAAAGTTAGCCGAGTTGTATCTTCTCATTGGATATGACCTCTTTGAAGTGTAGATTCAGATTTTGCTGCTCAGTGGAGTTAAGCGCTCTGTGCATATTTCTTTTATCATTTCACCTCATTTTAACTCCATGTTAGAGTAAAACTGTTCTCAATCATATCAAACATTTCACTTTTTTTCTGTTTGGTGAAGAACATCTTAACAACTGCTCCTCAACCGTCCCCAAAATGCTAAAAGTGCCTGTTAAAGGCATATCCAAAATTAGATGCTGTTCTTGAACCCTCTGAAGTAACATACCAAAGCTTGGTCCCTATGTAAAGGTAACACTCTAAAGTTTCAACCTCAGCAGACAAACACATTGTGAGTTTAACTAGTATGTAGTTATTGAAATAAGAGCACACAGAAATTGAATCTTATTGTCATGGCCTGGATTTTTTTTTTTTTTATGTGGCTCATGTGAAAGCATGAAGGTATGGAGACACAAGAGAACAACCCAGTTGGTCAAACAAGGTGTCAATCAAAAAGATTTCAATGTTGACACTAGGGCTGGACAATTTTCAAAAATAATCTATTTGTGATTATTTTTCACCGTGTAGTAATTGCAGTGTTTATTGCGATTATTCTTAGGTTCTCCATCTTTGTGTTGTTAAACAACTGTGTTTGCAAACACAGGTGCGTCTCAAATGATAAGAACATAACAACAAGAGTGTTCAATTTGTTTGGTCACTCATGTCAGCGTGATTTCAAGCCTTTATTTCTTGAAATGTTGGGGATTATGGCTTACAGATAAGGAAAACCCTAAATTCAATATCTCAGAAAACTAGAATATTACATAAGATCAATTCTAACAATTATTTTAAACAGAAATGTCAGGGCTCTGAAACGTTCCTCAACTACTATGCACTCAGTACCATGTTTGCTACTCGTGACTGATACCCATTTTAGTCACTTTTCATCCTTTTTTTTTACTATTTTTGAACAACTTTTCGCCACAGACTATTTTCCAAATTATGTTGATATTCTCTTTACAATTTTTTCTTGCTTTTTGACCATGCTTGTCACCTTAAACTTGGTTTTATTGCTGCTTTTTTTGTCATTTTTGCTGCAATTTTACCAGTTGGATTGTATCTCTTGCCATGGCAGTTTTCAACAGTTTGTCTCTTTGGTTGAGCTGGGTGTAGTAACACTGGTGTAGAGCATAAAACATCTAAAGCAAAAATTGTGTCTGGTATCCTGACACATTTGAGGTTAAAGAAATACTTCACTGTCTGTGATTAGAATATTGCAGCGGGTCATATTGGCATTTAATCAAACTGAAACACATAGCAGAAACTACAAGTCTTTGTATCCCAGTCTGAGTCAAAAACTGCCCAAGGGTGAGTCACTGTCCATTCAGGGGTTAACTATATCAGCTCCCTACAAAAGAGTTGGGTTTTTAACGCTGGTGTTAAGAAATGAATTATGTTCCCAAAGAGGGAGAAACTTAATTAAAGTGGGGCTGTTGTCTGAAACTGTGCAGGGATTGAGAATATCAGGTATCAGTCTGTCACGTGTTTGTAATGTAAACTACTGTCAGTGAGCACAAAGGATCAAATATTCGACATGATGCCATTGAGACTGACTGTGGTCTACAAAAACTTTGATTTGCTTTAATCTTGCTGTTCGTGTCAACTTATCTATTTTTTTTTTTGTACTTTAACTCATTCAGTACCAACTTTTAGGGGGCGATCTTAAAGTAAATATGAACTCCACCCTAAACCACTGTCAACAAGTGAGCATGAAGAAGTTGATATTTATCCCCAAACAAATGTAATGCTACACAAAACAAGGGTGACCAAAACAAATACAGGCTGTTTCTTACTCTACCAAAACTCAGATGCTCTGATTGATACAAAGAATCCAGATTTGAGCCTCGTTATCAGGTCACATACTCGTTGTTAGACACGTTATGAACAGTCAGTGTTTTCACACTTTAGGGGTGATGAAAGTCTTCTGTTTGAGTTTATTAACATATTTCTGAAGAAGTTTGTGTTGAGGATAAATGTGACCTTCTTGTAATTAGTCTGTACGTGTGATTCTCTGTTGTTCCAGTTACTTTTATGTGATATATCTTTGAAAATCTCACACTGATGCTTTAATCTCTGTCAGGTTAGATAAAGTATATTGTGAATGTCAACAGATTTTCTGTTTACATCATAATGAGTTTCTGTTCAAATAGTATCTCTCACATGCAGATGAGACCCAGAAAAGATCAGTTAGAACAGATGAAGTTTGATGAGAGGCAGTGATTGTATCAGATCACTCTTGATCACTATCAGCAACGTGCACGACAGGCATCGTTTTCTCCCTCTACTGTCATAGACTGAAGTTGTGTAAACTCTGGAGTTTTATGATGGGTCTTTTGTTTGTTTACTGCCCCACTACAATAAAAGTTTGATTTTTATCTTTACGAGATTAAGATGAGTCAAGTTTACAAATGTTTAAATAATCGTTGAATAATAAAAAAACTGAATATCTCTGGAAAAAACCACACATTTTCAATGGTTTTCATCGGCCCCTGGTCGCAAAGTGATTCGACAACCATTGCATTAGTGATCAGGCATCTGATGTTTGCTTTTTAACATTAGATAAGAAGAATCTACCACAATAACGTTAAAACATTGCAAACAACTAGAGGAATCATCAGTGCCAGTTGCGGGTGAAACAGATGTATCATAGTGAGACTGGAGGGTAACAGAGACTTCTGCAGCTTCAGAGAGTCCCTGGAGGAAAAACATTACCAAGAAATGAGGTTGGCTACAAGCTCTGCTGGTAAAATTACAATATATATCCAGATCCAATTAGCTTTATATGGCACTGTTTGAGTAATTGATAGATAGTGATTACTGAATAAGATCCATGGATTAAAGCAGCATATTAGCACATGTTACTCTTGGATAGCATGAACTTTTACCCTTAAGGTCCTGGCTCATAAGCCTGATAATTATCTTAAAAACAGTATATAAAACAAGAGAAAAGGAAAATAGATCTTACAGAGCAGAAATATCAACACCTGACTTAACATGATAATATAAACACGCTAAAACTAATGTTTAGCAATGCAATTTAGAAATGTTTAAAAGCTCTAAAGCTAAACTGTAAGCTGCATAAGTATCATGAGCTGCTTCAACCAAAAATGCTCTTATAATAAAAGTACTCCTGCTTTATTTGAATGACATAATTTGAATAGTGTGAGCGCAGATATATTCTTTTAAAATTAACATGACCTGTAACTCCTCCTTTTAAGGCAGAGGAGGTTCATTGAGATTAAGTCACACAAAGTTCTGATAAAGAAAGTCTTATAAACAAAGCTATGATGGCTGAGAATCACAGGGTTTCAAGGTGAATTTGAAGTTTCCTCATGACCCCACACAACAGGTCACTCTGTGAAAAACTGAACGTCTTTACTTTCTTATAAATACTGAAAAGGAGGTGTTTGCTTTCAGATGTTTTAGCTGGAAGCTTCGACTATATATAATTTGTGACACCTCCAGCTTCTCACAGGCACACACACACACACACACACACACACACACACACTATCACACTGTGTGGTCTGAGGTTTGTTACTAAGTGATAGAGCTCAACATGCAACACCAAAAGTTTACCACTACCGCCCCAACACTCTGCAGAAACTGCATAATGAGCTCTCAGGGGAGCGTGTCGATCACACGCGTGTCAAGCTAAAGCCATTCTCCCGTTCTCAGTCCACACCTCTTTCCTGTGTTTTCTTCTTCTGGATGTTTAATCCGTGTATTTATTTCTGCTCACCGTAGGCCAGGTTGTGAAATGCAACGTGAAATCACGGTGCCAGTCAGGGCGTTTTGGTCTGTGGTTTGGTTACTTGTGTACAAGCTGTGGGTGAAATCAGCTTCACTTACAAGAACATAAAAAAACACTTTTGGTGTGATGCATATGAGTGGTGACAAATTTCAGTTTGCCTAAGGATGTGTGAGGTCAAGGCTTGATCAGATAAGCTCCGAGGCACTGTAGCTGCTGAGAGTATGAACGCACGCAGTGATACACACTGATCACATACATCAGTCCCACCACTGGGGGATACAGTGACTGAATGTGATTATCCCTTTACAGCCACACCTGTCAGCGCTCTGTAGGAGTGGTATGTGCTGTATGTTTGCCAGAAAGTACAGTTGATGAATTAGAAGCAGAAGAAATGGGGTAGTGAAAGATGTGATAAATTAAAACAGACTTAATGGGAAAAAAAAAAACTAAGATACACAAAATAAATTGTGACAGCCTTTGTGCAAATGTTTCTGTTTCCCAATCCTGGTGTAGATGTCAACAAAGAAATGTGAAAAACAAATTTGACATTTTCTTTTTGTGTATTTTGATAAAAAAAATTTACTCAAATATATTATTTTGTTTATTGGATTAATGGAAGAAATATGCAATTTTGAATAGTTTTTAATCTTGGAAGGGATTTCTCAACTCTTTATCAGTGTTGTTGACCAGAAACACTTTTGTCAGACCAGCTGCTGAATAATCCAATAATGCAGATTTATTTTTTTGTTGCTCAGATTTGATTAAAAAATGATACTAATAATAATAATTCAGCAACAGAATTGCTTATTTACATCTACTAAATGTAGATTTCATCTGGTTCCAACATTGAGTCATGCAACAGATCACCAAACATGACTGATACTTATGTCTAACGGCTTTATTCCGAACATCACATCAGAATTTAAATCAGACATCAGCCGGGAAGTGATTCAGATGTGGTGTGACGTCATTCAGGGTGGAAAAAAACAAGTATCAGCCATTAACCAATTCTTATTATTTCTAAATGCCTGGAATTAAGCGGATCAATCAGCCTCCTCATAAATCACTCTGTCTCTGGTTGTCCAAAGCTCAAATCAAAAGGTTAGAGGTGAGGTTTAGGCCACTGGAACTCAACTTGTGAAAAAGTTATTCTCATAAGAAGGTGTCAGAGCAGTTTTTCACAATATGACACCTTTGTGGCTCTGAAGCCAGTATGTGAGTCAGACCTGGGGGACAGGTTGACTTTGACCTGATTTTCAACCTCCCCTGACTACTGAAATCTGGTCTAACATCCTCTGAGTTAGGATAACAGACTGGAGGCTGTAAAAGTAGGCTGGAGCTTGATGTTATTGTTCTGTCTCTGTTAACTGGAAATGTGCAGTAAGATTGAAGCAAGATTGAACCCAGAGCAACTAAAGAATTTCAAGGAGAGAGGTTTGAATGCTATGGGAGAAGCTCCAGGGCAGCCAAGAAAGTGCAGCAAGAGCCACAATCTCCTAAAGTTGACTTGGCTGCAGGACTGGAGGAACAGTGCAGAGCTCTAACCAATCAGCTGTGAGTGTGTTTGGTGTCAAAAAGGGCAGCAAAGAAGCCTTTTCCCTTCAGGAAATACATGAGTGACACATAGATTTTTTTTGATGAATCCACGTCCTGATTGTCTGGGGCAGCTGGAAAAAAAACTTGTCTTCAGAAGTGAAGGGAAACACCACCATCAGTCTTGGTTCATACCTACAGTAAAGCATCCTGGCACCAGTCCTGTGTGCAGGCTGAACAATTTGCAAAAATAAATCTAATTGCAATTTTTATTTCCTATAATGCAGTCGCAATTTTTTGTGCGGCTATTCCAAGGTACCCATCTTAAATGTTTTGAACAAACACGTTATAGAAAAGGGGCTGCACGGTGGCGCAGCGGGTAGCGCTCCAGCCTCACAGCAAGAAGGTCGCCGGTTCGAATCCCCCCGTTTGGGCATGGTTGGCCTTTCTGTGTGGAGTTTGCATGTTCTCCCTGTGCATGTGTGGGTTCTCTCCGGGTACTCCGGCTTCCTCCCACAGACCAAAAAAATGCCCACATGGTCAGGTCAACTGATCGCTCTAAATTGCTCGTAGGTGTGTGAGTGTGTGTGTGAATGGTTGTTTGTCTCTGTGTCAGCCCTGCGATTGACTGGCGACCAATCCAGGGTGTACCCCGCCTCTCGCCCAATGACAGCTGGGATAGGCTCCAGCCGCCCGCAACCCTGATTAGCAGGATAGACGGTATAGAAAATGGATGGACGTTATAGAAAAGGACAGTTACATTGATTTCGGCACAACAACAACAACCCACTGCCACTTCAACTTGTGACTGCTTTTTGTCCATGTCAGTCACTTTTCACTCCTTTTTTCCACACTTTTGGATCATTTTTCACAACAAACTGACTATTTTCCTAATTTCATTCCAACCTTTTGCCATTTTTTTGTTGGATTTGATCAATTTTGCCTCATAACTGTTTTTGACACTTTTCCACAATTTTTGCTACTTTCTAAATTCTTTAAAGTTTCCTCCGAAATATAATAGCTAGTTTTTTTGCTTTTGGCCATTTTAGTCACTTTTCACTCCTTTTTTTGCCTCTTTTTGAGTATTTCCAGGTTTTTTCCCAATTTAAGTGCCAATTTTGTTGCTTTTTTGCAATTTTTTCTACTTCAAACTAAGTTTTATTGCAACTATCTGCTGTTTTTGCCTTTTCTCCACTTAAATAGTTTCTTTTGTAAAGATAGTTTTTAACAGTTTTTCTCTTTGGTGGAGCAGGGTTGCGTAACACTGGTGTTGAGCAGAAAACACCTGCTGATATTTTGACACAGGTTAAAGAAATATTGCACTGTCTGCGATTTGAATATTGTGCATGTTAATCTAATTTGGGATTAATTGCCCAGCCCTTCATTTCAGCCATGAGGAACGCAGCCATGAATGAAGAATGGTACCAAAACATCCTCAGAGAGCATCTCTCAACCACCCAAGAGCAGTTTAGTGATGAACAACACTGTCTCCAGCGTGTTGGAGCACCTTGTCTTCAGGCAGAAGTTATAACTTAGTGGCTCCAGGAACAGAAAATCAGGGCTTTGGAGACATGGCCAGAAAACTCCACAGACCTAAATCTCTTTGAGAATTTGTGGTTAATCCTCGGAGGGTGAACAAACAAATACACACAGGTTCTGACAAACTCTAAGGGGTGATAATAGAAGAAGGGGCTGCCATCAGTTAGAAGAGATTAATTGACGACGTGTCAGGATTGACTCTTTGCATAAACTCCGTGTTATTCTCAGTAAAAGCCCCTGCCTCTCATGAATAGCTTGTACTTATTCTCCAGGATACTACCGTAACCTCCCCACTGAGCAGAGATGGACTCAACAATTATGATTTATTGACGCCTATCTCTGAGTCGCTGTGGAGAATCGTTGTCATGAAAACTGAAAACTAACAAAGTATTTGCATGTGAAGCTCTTTCACTATCACAGATCTGGTCTGTTTGACGCCGCAGCAGCTCTGGCTCTGAGCTGGTAGGAAGTGGTTTCTCGTTTTGAAGCAGAGACTATACCAAAGTTGACATGCATGGTTTATTTTGAGGTTTTCTACAACGTGCTCAGAGATTTATACTCAATGTTTTCTGGCCTGTAGCGACACATTTGTTATCTGAATTCAGGCTTGATAGCTTTATCAGAAAGCTTACGCATTAAAAGTAGAACAAAAACAGATGACTGTGCTTACATAAAGGCAAAGAGTAAGACTTTATTGAAGAATTTTGGATAGCGTTGCTGCAACAGCGTTGACTCACTATTTTAACCCAAATCCTCCTCTGATGTCATGACGAAGCTCAATATCTGAAGGTTTTCCTTTGGTTGACTTTTCCGTTTGATATCACCTCTTTGTATTTCCACCCCTCTTCAGTGATTCCTTCTTTCTAAAAGCTCCACAAAGTTCTGCAGACTTTGAGAGTTTAAAAACATGAGGATGTTTTTGAGAGCTTTGACACCTGTTGATTCACACAGCTGAACACAAGGAAGTCTCACTAACTGCCCTTATTGTTATTGGAGCCGCAAAACCTCAAAAACATCAGATTCTTGGAATGATCTCACTTGTTAGACTCCTTCTTTACCACAGGAGTCAGAAATCACATACACTAGTATGTTTTCAGGTGTGAACCCGCTAGAACAACACCCAGAATTCACCTCTCTGAGATACGGGGGCTGTTCCCTTTTTCTGCAGCTTGTGGTTTGTGTTTTTATTGTCAAAGTGTAAAGCTGCCAGGTCAAGAGTCTGTCTCCAGATGTGTAGAGGAAAGTAAACATCAGGGGGCTGTTTAACTGTTACAGCTACCAACCAAAGTCATCCCCAGGGCCCGAGGAGGAAACCAAGCACAAATGACACTGTTATGTGTTTCCCCTGACATCTGTCACTTCAGGCCCCCGCCTCACAAGACGTGCACTTTGCAATGCTCCTGTTAAAGCAGCAGGTTTGTGGTCCTCACGTATATTTTGATACCACTGAGCTTCAAAACAGTTTCAGACCAGCACACTCTCACAAAAATAGATTCAGTGAAGAACTTGTCTGTAAAGAGGGACTTTACCGAGCCTTTCAGGTCAATTCTGATTTATTTTTTGACAACCTTGTTACTGAAAGGTGTTACTTTCTTTTTTTAATCTTAAAATTTTGAGCTTTACTTCTCTTTACTTTTCAGTACACAGTTCATCTGGGCTTCACTTTGTCCACATTTTATGATACAGCTTCATTTCAGAATAAAATAAATTCATTTTTGCACACAAAACTCCCCATAATGTCAACATGAAAAAAGTTTTTTTTGAAAATTGTCCAAATTTATTAGAAATAAAAAATGGCATTTGCGCAATTCTTTGTTGGTGCTGCAGTTACAGCCTCAGGGACGTCCCTGAAAAAAATGTTGCTCTGATGGCAGCATGTGTTGCTCCAAAACCTGGATGTTCCTTTCAGCATTAATGGTGCCATCACAGATGTGACAATTACCCATGATGCCATGGTCACTAACACACCCTCATACAATCACAGATGCTGCTTTTGAACTTTTTGCTGGTAACAATCTGAATTATCCTTTTCCTCTTTGGCCTGAAGGACACCACCTCCATGATTGCCAAAAAGAGTTTAAATGTGGACTCATCAGACCACAGCGGACTTTCCCACTTTGCCTCAGTCTCAGATGAGCTCAGACTCAGAGAAGGCAGCAGCGTTTGTGTCTGTTGTTGATATCTGACTTTGTCTTTGCATGGCAGAGTTTGGCCCAATTCCAATTCCTTTCTTAACCCTCAATCTTAACCCTCAAGCTCAACCCTCAATCTTAGTGGCCCTCAAAACCAAGTGTTAAGGGCTATCTTGTGACTTAGAAATGGGACACCCCTTAAATGCAAGTGAAATTGTTGTGGACTGTCTGTCAGTTATTCCTTCGGTTAGCATGATCAAAAAAATATCTGTATAAATAAATAACACAACCACGGACATATTCAGCTGTCACAGCATACCATAGTTTATTGAAAGGTAAACACCCGCTTTAACTATCGTTACAAAACTCTGCGGCTACAGGAGATGACATTAGCCCGGTCATCTTATACCATTATCAGCACAAGCATGTTATATAGGCTGTTATCTTGATAAATCAATTACATTACCACGGAGAAAAATGACCATTTTGTAACGTTAACTAACTTTAACGATAGCAACATGGCTTGTCCGCACCGACCGCTATTGACAAAAGATCGTAAAATAAAAATTAATGTTCTGCAACGACGAGGTAAATAATCCATAAAATGGGTCTAAACTAAGATAATACGATGGTTTTCGTAATATTTATATCTCCATTAACAAAGAAAATACTATATTTGTCGCTCGCCTTCTCTGCCGCCTTGGATGCCATGTTTATTTACCGACAATACGCAATGCATTCTGGATGTCCCTTAATCCCAAGGGTGGTGTCGGAAAATCTCAATATTGAGGGAGATACAGCCCTCAATCTCGCCCCTCAACCTCAACTTTCTGAGAATCGGGACAGCACTTACACTTCGCGGGAGCGCGCATTTTGAGATTGAGGGTTAAGATTGAGGGTTTTCCAGTCTTTTGTTGCTCCCGTCCCAGCTTTATAGGAGCATGTTGCAGGCATCAGATTCAAAATAAGTGGAAAAATAAGTTTATCAGTTTGAAAATTAAATATCTTGTCTTTGTGGTGTATTCAGTTGAATTTAGGTTTAACAGGATTTTTAAATCATTGTACTCTGTTTTTATTTATGTCCCACACAACGTCACAACTTCATTGGAATTGAGGTTGTGGGTTTAATAACGCACATCCTGGCGGATCTGTGTTCATTTTGTACAACCTGCTTTGGTATCACTGTTTTAGAAATCTTGCATGATTGATTTGGTTTGTTCATTAAAAACCTGAACAGCCACATGTATTACTCCAAAAAACCCCTCAGAAGAATTTCTGCTCATTTGCTTCCTCACCCTTTATGAATGATTTTCACTGAGCACAGATTTCTTTTCATCCTCCAACAGAAAGAAGAAGGAAAAGTCCAAGGCCAGCTGAACCACACAGACTCCAGTCAGTACATCAACGACCTCAAAGACCAGATCTCAGAGCTGAGACACGAGGTGAGACATTCAAAACACACTCAGGGTCCATTCGTGTCACACTACCATTTTCTGCAGCCCACGTTTGTCTTTTTTCTCTGTACAGATTTCTGATTTAGTTGCTGCCTTTGCTTTGATCTGGCTTTTCAAAACATTTGCTCAGATCTGGTTTTGACTTTGAGCAAACAGATTGGTACAAGTGTTAACTACACCCAGGACTTCCTGTGCGGAGTGGTAACTGCACGTGTCTCTGACACCTTCACTGTCATATTTGTAAAGATGTGGAGAGCTTTGCATGTTTATCAGTTAAAGAAGATATCGCAGAACGATCTTTATCACTGCTTTAACTTTGAGACTGTAGATTCCAAAGTTAACTAGTCAACCGCTTACAAAGATGACAAAGTGATAATATCTCTGAACTTAATTGCCCTACAGCTTCTGTTTTTGTGTATTGCTGCCTGATTTATCATGCTCAGTGCATTTTAAACACTCTAACATTGATAGAGTTGTCTTAGTGGAGTGTTTACAGTGAGGTGTACTTCATCAAAAGCAATCACAACTTTTTGTTGCTTTAAACAAAAGGAAAATATATTCACATTTCTATAACCTCCATAAAATCCAGCTATAGTTTCTAAAAAGTTGCAGCTCTGTTGAAATATGGATTCTGCATCTGCCTGCAAACATGCACAAAATGTGGTCACCGCAATCAGATACGCAATATGTTTACTGGGGTTAACACCTCATACGTAATCATTTACGGGGTTATTGTGTTGATGACAGTTTCCTCTCCATGAATGCATCTACAGCTTTTGTACACACGTGAGTGACAGGAAGCTTTTGATTTAAGATTAAATAACTTTCCACCCCTATTAGAAATGATTATCATTACAAACCTTAAAGCGGGAGCAATACTTCATGTGCAGAAAGTGTTTTACAAATGTATCAGACCACCACACTGCTGATTACCTAAACACTTTCCATATTTCTGTGTTTCAGTGATGGTTAATCTAACAGGATGTGTGTTCTCTTTAATCAAAATGACATATTTAACTCTTTGTGACCCAACATACCAAATCTGCCAGAGCACATCTTTAGGTTTGCATGCTACACTGGCATTTTTTGCATTAAAATTTTGCTCTACATTAATACAATAATAATATCCTAATATCCCAAACTTGAATGAAACGTAAAGACTTATGTCCAGTCTAACTAAAGAAATATGCTAAAAAAGGTGGACTGTATTTTTCCTAAATACAGAAATGTCATGTCTGTATCCCATAAAAGTAGTCTGGAACTTAATTTTCTTGTTGTTTGACCTTTATACTGGATTCCTGCAAACATTATTGAGAGGAAACAGCGCTGTGGGACATGTTGAAAAACCGGGTGAGAGTGTAATTGCCAGATTTTATATGCATAAAGATTGACGGCTCTATCTTATCTGGTTTCAAATCTACTGTCGATTGAAATTCTAAATACAAATTGTAGTGCTAGAACTATGCTGGGCTTTAAGAGGTTAATGCTAAAATAGGATAATTGCTGTTATTCACAAAATCTCAAATTAACTGTTTTCCAAAGGAGCAGAGATAAAAAAAAATTTTTCTTTTTTTGGATTTGAGGGCTTCAAACCAGCTTCAGATGTCCCATAACTTGCACAGCAAACGCTACTGTGAACACCACAACATCCTCTCTTCATCCCCCGTCTCACTCGTTCACTTTAAGCTTTTTTTTTTACCTTCACTGGAAACACCAGTGTTTTACTTTGCAAAACTTTTAGACTTTAATCAAAGGAAACACCCAGATAAAGTTTCAAATGGGCATGTGACGGCGCCATTTAATTGAAACTTACCCGACTCCTTTTGGTAACATCCAGAAAGGGAGGATGAAGCAGAGTTTGTTGGATAGATTAATTTGAAAACAGCTGCAGTTAAAAGTGAGGACAGGGTGGTGAAAAGTGTAAAAATCAGCCAATCAGTTAAGCAGTTTATTGCTTTGCCTCCACCTTTAAGCCAGTTAACTGCAGTGTTCTCTATTATGCATTGTTTTTATACAATATTCACTATTTATAAGTACATTTTTCTCATTTAGAAACATGTAAATAACAAACAGTGGTGTTTTAGGGGCTCAAGAACAGATTTAATGCATTTCAGTTCATTTCAATGGGGAAAATTCATTTGGCATACGGGTTAAAAGCTCCATCATGGCACCACTGTTATATTTTTTATAGCTGAACAGCAAATTGTGTTTTAGTTTGTTTGAGAACTCTGTAAAAAAAAAAAAGTTTGATGACGGTGGATAGGTTTCTTGTTTAACACTTTACACACCAGTACATGGTCAAGGAAGCTGGCAGCTCAAGTAGGAGGAGCTTATTTAAGGAGCAAACAGGAGCCTTTAGTTGTCAGATTATTCAGTGCACCTGAGAATGCATGAGGCATTTCCTGTTTTTAGTTCTGTTTATACTTAACAATAATCTGATGCATCATTGACTTCATGGCCTTTGCTGAGAGTTAAGATAAAGGACTCAGGAGTTGAAATGAGTGAGAACAGGTAAAGAGTCTTTTCTCCTCATTTCTCTTCACTGGTGGCGAGTGTGAGCAGTGACCCCCTGACTCACTCCACCACAGAGGTGCTGCTGAGTCAAACCTGGAAGCTGACAGAGGTTATATCGTCACCTTTGCTCCTCTATCAGAGGTTATAACCTGCATCTTATAGCTGGAAATTTTGACTATAGCTCTTTAGATGTTGAAAGTTTCCTTTTTGTATGAAACAACAGGAAGTTCCAAGTTTAGACAGGAGCAGCTTCACGTAGGCTTCTTCTTGTCATTTTGTGCTCTGAGTTGTGACCTGGCGTCTGAATGCCTCTCTTCCTACATGTCTGTCTGTTGAATGGCAGGCTGACCCAGGTAAGCTGGTGCACATCTTACCTTCTGACTCAAATGGTTGAACCCTAACCACTGTGCACCCTCCTCCCTACCTGGGTTTGAGGAACTGTGTGTGAGAGACAGAACTGAATACTCCCAGAGAAACATTCAGAGACATCCTCTGATACACAATGATCAAAGTACCAGCCCAACACTCTTCCTCTGAAAGATATCTTTTAGTCTCATCCTTATTTGGTTTGTCAGAGTGTGTTTATTGTCACGTGCGTGTAAAGATGTGTTGCTGTAGCTGTGATGTTATTTCAGCAGCTTTAACACTTGGACAAACCACATGAAGGTGAGATTTAATGCAAAGGTTTCACTTTGATTATAGAAAATTTCTGGTGCCAAACAAGTTCACTGAACAACCCCTGAGGTTTTCAGTAGGACCCTATCAGGCCTGTCTCCCATGAAGTCCCGACTGGAACTTGAAAGACTTAGTGTTTGGTCCCATTGCCAGCCTTCACGTTAAGACATTTCAAAACTGTGATGACATCACTTTTTAAAGAAAAATTGAATCATATCTGAAGTGGTCATATTTGCCCTGTTTCCCTCTCTTACATGTGGCTCTGTGTTTAGTGTTTGTTTTGCAGTTTTTGTCCCATTGTTGTTGATATAAATTAATGAATGATGATCGTCTTTTGTGAACTGACTCATACTAGTCGTGGTATGGTTTGTAAAGTGGAATGTTTCTATCATATCTGTGGTTTGAGATTGGGACACAGCCCACAGCATGCTACGCTGTTCCAATCTGATCTCTGAAAGTCAGGTCATCAGTGAAACCATCTCTTATTGTAAAGATTGGACCATGCTCTGTGGTTAATGTTTTATCTGTACATCTGTGTCCATCTCTGTCTTTATATATTTGTGTTTTTGTTTGTGTTTGCATCACTGACTGTATATAAAGATGGATGACACACTTCATGATCCCATGGTGCAAAGTGATGCCAAACTGCCCCTCTTAAAGACTGGATTATGGTTTCTGAGTGGATGAGAAACACTGGAGAAAGCACCAGAGATCACCTGTGGCTTTTCAGTTACTTTACAATACTCTGTGCAGGGTCCATTCCCTAACTGCAGGGGGCGATGTATCCAAAACACACCTCTGCCAAAGCACTAAACTAGAGTAACTCTGCCAAGTATGACCGTAATGAATTGTTCATCACAGTGACTTCTGTGTGATGAATGAAATAAATGTCTGTGTTTTTGCACTTTAGACACAAGAAGCTTCTGTTCATCAGCCATGTTGTCTGGGCATCTCTGTTTGGTAGTTAGACATTTTCAAATGTGCAGAACATGGGAATTTTCAGCTCATAAAGGACCACAGGACCAGGGCAAGGCTGCTCAGATGACTTGAAACCAGTCTTAGGATGCAGTCGCATTGGTAAACTGTGCTGTACTCAAGCATGCTTCAGTCCCAAAGTCCAGTTTGTTTGGCCAGAGATCTCGCTTTTTCCAATCAAAACAGACATTGTATCCGTCAAACATGAAGTTATACCTTTCCTCATCTTTTTAGCCTCAAATAACAAACTAAAGTTCTCAAAGACTCTGCTCAAACATGTATGGAGGGGGAAAAAAGTCTCAATGTTGGCTTCACTTCCAGGGGGTTGTTTTGTCATCCATCTTTCATACCCAGTTGGTAGTTGTCCTGTCAGATGAATGAGTCTCAGTGCAGATTTTAATGCTCCTCATGTTTCCTCCCTCAGGTTTGCATCTTGAAGGGTCAGAGGGGCCTGAACAAACCCCCCTCCTTTGACGGGATCCACATCGTCAATCACTACGTGGGGGGCGATCAGTCCTACCAGTCTTCAGACGAAGATGGAGGCAAGGACTCCATCCTGCAAGACGCCCAGCAGAGGGGCGGGGGCCGGATCAGACTGCGGCCCAACCTCCCAGACACTGACAGCGATGAAGAGGAGGAGGATGACGAGGCCCTGAGACTCACTGTACCTCCTACAAGCAGCAAGTCCACCACGGTGTGATGAGCAGAGGAGGAACAGACGCTGAGGAGGAGACCCCAGCAGACATTTCAGAGACGTCTCGATCTAAGAGTTCTGGATCCCAGAAACCAGATACATCATCATTTCATACCATGAGAATCACATTTAGAGACAGAGTCTATTTTGTTTTTTTTGTAGTTTTTCTTCTTCATGTTCTCAAGGACGCCCCTGATGAAGGCAGATCTTCAGCAGATCTTCAGCAGAGACATCAATAACCTGGAGCATATCAAACTCTACTGGACCACAATAACCTGAGGAGGAGGAAGAGGAGGAGCATCACACTCCTCTTCCTCCTGTAGGTACAACACAGAGAAAGAGACTGTGCAATAAAATCTTTTCTCTATATCACACACTTCATCTAACGTGTTTTTATACTTTTAAAAGCATTTTATAAAGAACATCAAACATGTATTGATGCCGTTACTACGTGTCCACCTGCAGAGGCACATTTATACGTACTGTGTGTGTATATGTGTATATAAATATATATATATGTATCTATTGTGGAGGTCAGAAGCTGCTCGTGTCCTCCAGTAATGACTCTATGGCCTTAACACACACTCACGCCGCATGGCTTCCACCTGCGCTGGTGACACACGCGGTCAGTGTGACATCAGCGTTGTAGATATGTAAATGTGTAATATCTTTGTTTTTGAATTCCTTCTGAACTTGAAAATGTGTATCTATTGCATATCTGATGTTAAGATTATATTGTACAATTCGGAAAGACAAACAAAAAGGGACGTTAGGTTAAAACGATGGACAAATCTTCTTTGGTAAAGATGGAGGTGAATTTGTGTAGACAGAGAAAATGCATTAGTGACCTGAACTCCGTAGAAGACTTTGGCATGCTTTTCCTGTGAAGATATTGGATAAAAAGTTGGAACAAGAGGCGTTTTTTTGTTGTTTCTGTTCTTAAAATGAAGTCAAATGTCAGGATTAAACTGGTGCCAGGTTGAGAGATTTTGATTTTAAAAACATCAAATATATATTATTTTTCCTCATACCTGGCCCTAATACTCACATATTTGACTTTATTCTTAAACTGAATGATTAAAACATGCCTCCAAGTTTCCTGATTGTGTTCAGACCATTAGCTGTGAGTTACCTGCATGAGTTTGACTGCAAGTTTATTTGTGTTTATTTCTCTATGTAAACATCTGCTACTATCAGCCCTTCTGGATGTGTCAGGAAACTAACGTCCACCTCAGCTGATTTTATCATTAAGTGCTGATTCCAGCTGCTTCAGACTAACATCAATCGGTGGATCATAAACAAATATTCTTGTCCTTGTGCGGCAACATGACTTCAAAATAAACATGTCTTTGATACTTAAACATATTGTGATGCAGGTTTAGAAATTGAAAATTCAAATGTTTTGTGAATGAAGTTTGGTTTACTCTGCGTCTCAAGAAACTCCTACACTGATGTGTTTCTCCCAGCTTCAGTCACACATCTGTGTCGTCATGTTTAAAATGTACGAGACACAGTTTTACACTCATCTATTTAAATCAGTGCAGCAAAGGGACGGCTGGGTTTCTTCGTATGTTGTTTCTGAGCTGAGTTCTCTGAATATTTCCCAGCTCTGTTCTCAAAATGACTCAGTGTCCTCACAGATTTAACCCTTTCTTTTGTTCTATGGATTACAATTTGCACACAAATTAGATGAAAATGATAAAAGGTGAGAATTATACATTTGAAGCTGTCAGTGTTACCAAAGTTAAAGCCCTATTTTCTAAACGTAGCTCCTCCACAAACCAGTTTCACTCCATTTCACTCAAATCCCCTGGATGTGTGAGACTCTGAATGTTAAACACTAACGCCTGTATTAATCTCTGAACCATGAGGTGAACAGGAAGCAAAATGAAAATGTCCCTTTGATGAAAAAAAAAAAAAAGGTCCCATGTGTTTGTTTGAAGCGAGGGATGGCACTTTCTGGAGTGTGCAGTGCAGTAAGGACACACACACACACACACATGGCAACACTACGGAGCGGTCAGCACACTCTGGAGACAACATAAGATTTGAGTGTGTGTGTGCGTGTGTGTGAATTTACAATAAAACTGTTTGATAAACTCCTGCAGCCTCTGTCTCTTTAATGTCACCTCTAACCTGCTGCTGCTCAGCCACAGAGTGTGTTTCTGTATGTGTGTGTGTGATGCTGAAAGCCTTCCTCTGTGAACACTCTTGCTAAGATTGAGAGCTTTCAGGAAGTGATTTCTCGCGGTTTTCAGAGCTCAGCTTCAACTACTAATCATTTCAAGCAGAAAACCACATTTTAAAGGAGTGATTCTCTCCCGGCTCCTCTGAAGAAGATTAACAAGGTTTGTGTTTACACCAAATGCTGATGAAGAGGTGAACTGCTTGAAAAGACCTGCTCAGAGCTGTGTGTGCATGTGTGTGTGTGTATGGAGTGAGTGGATGTTTTACATGGCACTGATTTGATGATGGTTGCTTTGTTTTGATGCTAAGATACAGAGAAGGGAAATAACTCTCAAACTCAAATATTCCACCTCATCAGTTGATAAATATTTTGTTTTGCACCTGTAGAGAAAACCTGAGTATTTATTCAATCATATCTACAAGAGATGAGTCTGTAAGGCCTTTATGAGGCTTTACATTTGCAGCCGAAATGTCAGAAAATCACTGTCAGATTGGGAGAAACAATGACGCAGTTTTCTGAATTAATTATTTAGATTTATAGAAACTTTCGACCAAGCTTCCACTACTCTGAACCGTGTGAGAACCGCCCTGTCTGCGTTCATTGAAGGAAAACGCATTGAAAACTGAAGCGTGTGTGTGTGTGGGATGCATGAATTATTTGAATTTAGTTTTACATGCAGAAGTGTTATACTGTTAGTTTCGTTCGAGTGGTGAAGATAATGAAAATAAATTACTCAGTGAGTGTAATTATTAGATGTATTCAGTCTATTTGAACTATTGCGCGTTGGGTTTCAGCGGTATGTTCAACTTTTACGCAGAGATTTATTATTATTACTATTATGATGATTATTATTGTTGTTGTTATTATTATTATAAGCTATTATAGTTGTTGTTTGTGGTATTTTTACATCATGTTGGTTGTGTTTACATGAACTCCTTGTCTCCTCCATCCTCACGCAGCGTCTCTGACCATCAGGCCTCCTCACTTCTCCGTCTTTTATCATCCCTGTCGAGCTTCATATCTTCCCCGCACACTGTCCGGATGCCTCGGCCGTGCCGTCTCTAATCGGCATGTGGCGCTTTGATTTCCTGTCTTCACGGACTGAAATAGTTTCTTTTTTCTTTTCTTTTTTTTCCTCCCTTTTTCTGACAGCAGTCCACAAGTCAGAAGATTTCATTGATGTGCAGCTTCCACAGATTTAAATCCTCACGCTGACTTGAAGAAGGTTGAACCATTAAGTCCGTGTGTTTGAGCTGAGGCGAGATTTCACAGAAATGTGTGCAATGAAGAGAAGAAGTGGTGGTGGGTGGTGTAGCGTTTCTTAATTTAGATCTCAGCGCACTGCGATTCAAAAAATCTTTTCTGACAATTTTCCTTTTTTTACATCAAAACAAATCGTGACAAATCAAAAATAGTAGAGAATCTTGGAACTACAATTTAAAATCAATTAATTTAAACCCGTTCATTTTGAATTTCGTTTAATCCTGTGACAATCACTGCGCTGCGTAAAAAGGCACCAGGACGCAATACTGTATTCTTTGTTCTGTGCGTAATAACGCTAAACAGGCGCAACGATCTGCGTCCTGCAGGGCGAACAGACAACAAATTGTCTCTGTTTTGAGCTTCTTTCTTCTGAGCATGACTCGGGGTAATGTGATACTGTCACCGCAGGCGTGAGGTCGGTAAGTGTCTGTCGCGTAATGACAGATTCAGGTCCAACAGAGCAGCAGAGCGGGACCACAAAACTGTGGTACACGCCACGAACCCCGAAACTCAATCACTTCATCTCAAATTTCATTGAAGTTTCTGTTCAAATTTGACCTCATTATCAATCTTTGCGACATGTGCATTGATGTGCGTCACTAGAGAGAAAAAAAACAGCCCAGCATCATTCTGCCGAGACTTGGCCCCCTTTACGCATTTCTGAGTAATGGTCTTTCTTTCTAAACAGTCTATATTTAGCACAGCGGGTCTGTGAGAGTTCAAAGTTTCCCCCACCCCTTGACTTTACCATTTCATGCTACATATGTAAACTCTAAGTAACTGACACCCTGGGGTGCGCCTCCGCATTTCCTCCTTTGTAAGATTGAGTAAGACGCCGATAAGGCCTGTATCACTTCTCCTGATTGCCACAGGCTCTTTTTGGAGACACGAGCCGCAGCCTGATCCGGGAGGGACCAGCAGCTCCAGGGGGTGAACTCTGCGCTGTAAAAAGAGTCAGTGAACTCTCAGTTTTTGTCCTCAGATCACTGTCTCGTGATGAGCTGGGGCCTTAAATACGGAGGTTTAAATTGAGGAGATGGAGACCTGAAGTCTCCCCCCGCTGCAGACTGTTTTCATATCCTGTGACTTCACGACGCACTGGCTGAAAACACAGGGGGTGGATATTTTTTGCAGCGGAGGAGCCGCTGCAGCGACACCTGTCCGCGTAACACCTGGCAGACGGGACACTGTGTTGCGCATGCTCCGTGCTCAGGTTGAACTCCCTTAAAGCTCCTGGAGCCGCATCTCCTCCTCATCAGTCCAGCGGAGACCAAAGCTTTCAGGACTCAGTCAGCGCACCGCAGGATTCTTGCAGGATTCTCATCAGAGGTTTTTTTTTTGGTTTCTCACTGCAGAGATGCCTCGATCCTTCATGGTGAAGAGTAAGAAGGCGCACAGTTACCACCAGCCCCGCAGTTTGGAGGATGATTTTAACAGACTGGACTCCATTCTGGCGCACATCTGCTCAGGTCAGCGAGAATTTTACTCTTTTTTTCACTACATCATCATCTTCACCAAACAAACATCATCATTAATCATGCATTTATAACTCTGTTTTAATGTGACATATGTTTAAACTTCCACGGTTTGGAGGATTAATGATGCTGGAGGGTCTTTACGCAGAGAATAAAACGTGTGTTATGGTGATTTTGTGGATAATTCAATTCAAGCGCAGGCGCATTTCATCCAAGCAGGCCTTCATTTTTGTTTAATACTGCTGAAACAAAAAGAAATGAGTACGAATATTTTCCAGAAATATTTTTTTCTAACATATAAACGAAAATCTATTGAATGCGTTGTTTCCGGTAATGCCCTATTTATCATTTTGCTTTGCGCGCTTAAAAACACTTAACAACAGTTTGCTTGGTGCTATATTTGCAAAATTAAATGTATAATAATAAAATTAAGCAGAGATCAACCCATTAGAATTCCCTTTCTCCCCCTTGGTTAAAGCTTCATCTCTGTTCTCGTTTCTCCCCTCAGAGGTGGATAAACTCCCTGATGACGCAGAGATTTGTGTGGACAGGTACGACCTCTCCCCGGACTCTCACCTGGCTGACGCAGCTGATTTCTCCCCGAAGTCTCCTCTGAGCATCGCCGACAGTCTGTGCGCTCCTTCCTCGGATTATGAGGATTTCTGGAGGCCTCCATCTCCCTCTGCTTCTCCAGGTACAAACACAAAAACACAGCAGTTAGAATAACGCACGGAAAAATGATAAAGACAGCACATTTATGACCAGGAGAGAGAGGCAGGGGCAGCTTTTAGATGCAGGAGCAGATATTAAACCACATTCTCATATCAGTAAATGCTGCTGCATCATATTTGACGCACGAATTCAAAGATCTGTATCTTATCAACATAATGAATAGTTTACTTAAAAAAACAGTTAAAATATTTTAAAAAGCATGTTTTCTACCCCCTTGAGGATTGTCATATCACTAGAGAATAACATCTAACATAGTTACTCATTTTTCAAATAATTGTTTTCTGCATCAATTGACTGCATATTTACTGAAAACGTCACTATAATATTTGGCCAACCTACCCAATGTGTCCAATGTGCACAAGAAATATACCATAAATGAAACGACAACGTAATATTGTTTGTGTATTTTGTTAAAAGGGTTAATGAACACTTCATTCCCAAAATATTGGAATTTTCAGGCTAATTTTTGATGGATCAGGCAGCACAGTGTTAAAGGCTTTCTTCACAGATTGAGATTTCAGCACTTTAAATATCTGAAAGGGTCACTTTGTTCTAATTTTTTTTATTTAAACATAATAGTCACTGCGCGTTTTGTCATAGATTGTCTGTCACCAATGATGACAACCTTTAATCCATTTTTGTTGACATTAATGTCTGTGAGCCAAGTTTACTCCTTGTTTTGATATTTCCCAGCAGTATCATCCTCCAGGAATTCTCTGCAGAAACGTTGCATGACTCTTCATGCCCCGTTGGGCCCTGTGGGGCCTCACTTTAACCATTTCATTAAATTTTCATTCCTTCTCTCCAGTCGATTCGGAGAAATCTCTCTCTCCTCTGGTGGATGAGACTCAGCCCTTCGCCGTCCCCTTCCGCCCGTACGCCTGGAGCAGCTACCCGGGGCCCGGGCTGGGGCCCCTGATGCAGCAAAGCCTCCATCCCAGCATGGAGGTGGACAGGGGCCCGGGGCCTATTCCCTTCTACGGAGACAGGAGCAGCCACCCAGCTCTGGACTCCTACAGGAGTCTGGGTGAGGAGGCCTTTGGGGAGTACAGGAGGCACGCTGCTGCTCTGCTCTTTCCTGACAGGGGCCTCCACGGGAAGAGTCACGGGGTGAAGGGCCCCACTAACCTGCTGTGCTCCAGTCTGATCCTCAACGGGGCCTACAAGTGTGTCAAGTGCAGTAAGGTGAGGATGAGGCATGAAAACAGATCTGCTCTGTAGGAACAAAATCAAATGACAATAAAAATGTAAAATCACAAACAGATTTTTCTGTTGTGATTAATGCCCCAGCTTTTGACCTTTGACCTTCAATAAAAACAGTTATTGTGACTGTTAAAAAAAAAAAAAAAAATCCTAGAAACGAATTTTTCTTTTCCCTTCAGGTGTTTTCAACCCCGCACGGTCTGGAAGTCCACGTCCGCAGATCGCACAGCGGCACCAGACCGTTTGCATGCGAAATCTGCGGCAAAACCTTCGGGCACGCTGTCAGTTTGGAGCAACACAAAGCTGTGCACTCACAGGTAACCTTTCAGTACTTCAAAGTAAACCAGAAAATTCACACCTCTATTCAGGTGGTGCGCTTCTTATAGCTCTACCAGCATGCTTTTCTGTCAGTGTGCCACCTCTGAGCGCGCCTCCGCTGCCCTTTCAGGAAAGAAGCTTCGATTGCAAAATATGCGGTAAAAGTTTCAAGAGGTCGTCAACTCTGTCGACGCATCTGCTCATCCACTCCGACACCCGGCCGTACCCGTGCCAGTACTGCGGGAAGAGGTTTCACCAGAAGTCAGACATGAAGAAACACACGTTCATTCACACAGGTGAGAGAGGAAACGGAAACTGACAGACATGGTTTGGACTTTCTGTCACTTATGCGTGCGTAAACTTTGCGTAAAAGTCTGGAGCCCTCCTTAAATATATTTTTTTCTCTAGTTTTGGTGTTTGTTTTACTTAAAATGTGTTTTTGTTCCAGGTGAGAAGCCCCATAAATGTCAGGTGTGTGGAAAAGCCTTCAGCCAAAGCTCCAACCTCATCACACACAGCAGGAAACACACCGGATACAAACCTTTCGGCTGCGACCTGTGCGGGAAAGGTTTCCAGAGAAAAGTGGACCTGAGGAGACACAAAGAGACACAGCACGGACTCAAATAAAGAGACACACAGCTCTGTGTACAAATATGTCATCAAGTGATCTGACTTTTAAAGTATTAACACTGGAATGACTCCAGATACTGCAGAGAAGAGACTCATAATTCAGATCCATGTGTATAATTATTTATTTTCATAAGGAGGATGTGTGAGCTTCCTGACGGACATTAAAACACTAATTATTTTCAGGAGTGTTCTTTAGGCCCATGAAACCAGAGATAAGCTGTGAAAGAAGCAAAATGACAATGATGGCGCATGATGAGACAGATTCATGGAGCTTCCGTCCCCTGGAACATTAAACCGAAAAGTTGGAGCTCTCAGCCTGAAGAGAGCAGAGTCAGCAGAGCTGCAAATCAGCGTCTCTCCAAAGAGCAGAGGCTTCTGTTTTTCAGTTTGAAGACATGCTGGCAAAACAGTCTGACCGGCCTGTGTGATTTAACAAACAGGGAGGAGCCTCTGCCTTCACATTTTGCACATTTTACTCTCATATTGGACTTTGTCTAGACCTTTTCTTTTCTCCCAGACTATTTTATTTCTGTTTGTTTCAAAAAGTAAAAGAAATGGAATAAAATATTAAAGTTAAAGCTGACCCTTTTTAATGGAGCTATCTAATTGAGTTTTTAAGGTGACCATACGTCCTCTTTTACTCGGACATGTCCTTCTTTTTGGGCGTCAAATTATATCCAAGGAGATTTTACACATTCCGTTAAAATATCCGGGTTTTGCTCAGCTTTTTCTATAGACTACTATTAATTATGATTTCGCGCTCAAATGATTTACTGGCGTTATTCTGGTGACCACCTGTGAAGATGTTGAGCATGAACGCTGCGTCATGACGCAAAAGAGCCAGGCCACCGCGGCTCTCAGATCAGAAAAGAAAACACTTTGACTTCACTGAGCTGCGCTAAATGCGCCCTCATAGACAAACTGTCGAAAAAGTAGAATATATCTCTTTTTCTTTTTGTTTAACTAAGATTAGGGGCGCTCTTTCAATTTTTAACACAAGAGAAATATGTGTTTGCGCATCTGGCTGCCTCTCTATTTCTTATCTCTATTCTCTAAAATCGATTTTCAAATCAAAATATGGATACTTTTGAGACTTTTTCATTTGAAGTTAACAAGAAAACACTAGACTAACAAAAATTATTGAGATCTTATTAAAATCATATGCAGTTGTTGGGAACTACTTTTCCCCCCACCGGATTCAGGTAAGGTTTCCTAAAGAATTGATCATTTGAAGTGGATTACACTGACAAAGTGCAATTAGGTTATACAGAGAAATTGCAGAAATAGCCATGGTGAATAATATATAAAGGAAAAGATGGAGAAAAATAACTTTTTTTGTTTTGGATAAAATATATCTATCATTTATAACCAGTCTAATTGATATAATCAGTAATGGTGTCGTTGATACCAGCCTGAATTTAACTCAGTATCCAATTGGTAAGAAAATCAGTGCTTGTGAAGATCAAAATTTATTGGAGCATGTTGCATTTTTTATGTCAAGGTTATAGAAATTTTTTCCCTTCGAACAGAAAATAAACATGTAACATAAATGTATTGTTTAAAAAGCTACTTAATAATCTTTGAGTATCTTTTATAAGGCTAGGGAGGGGTTCTCTTTTTAGGTTATTAGAATATGGAACATTAAAAAGTTCACTATCTTTCAATTCATTTCCAGCACAAAAAGTCGGGTAAATTCCCGACTTTTTGTAGCTTAATCTACTTAAAGTGAAATTCATCATACTTTTTTTTATCATAACCGTAAAATGACTCAATAAATGCGTCATTAAGAACCAACAGTTGATCAAACACTTACAAAGAAAATGCTGTTCGATGCGTAAAAGTGAGTTAGAGCGTCAAACCCTGACAGAGCAGCTCTGTATCTGTGTGCTGTGATTGTAAAAGCCCAGAGGCCAAAGCTGCTTTGTTTGTTTTGACCACTGCAGCAAAGTGTTTGAACCTTAAACAGCCCGAGCAGATTTAACCGTTAACTAAGTGTTTTTCACCCTCATGGCTGTTATTAAAAGAAAAAACAAAGCTGAGTTTGGGCAGGAAGCTGGAAAACAAATGCAGCAGCTGTGGTTCTTAGAGGAGCAGGCTGGAAGCTGCGCATGGTTTTAGAAATCCTTAAAAAAAAATGTCTTACCTGGAGCCAATAGCTGGACAGCAGGGATCAGGATTCAAGCAACAAGTCCTGTGAAGAGACAAGTACATAAACAATCAGAGAAAGGGTTTGACAATAAATGATGTAGTGCTGAGAAAAGCAGATGAAATAAAATTAATCCAACAAATTAGAAAAATACCTCCAGTCCAAAGAAATGCAAACAATGTATCCCTAACATGCACTGTAAAATGCAATTTTGCACTTTTGTTATTCTATCACATTATTTTTTCAACATGACAAAAGATTACTAAAGTTATTGCGATAACACTTGACAATAAGGTGGCATGACCTTAACTATAAAATATATTTCAACTTGAAATTTATGTCCAAATAAATCAGTCCTGCATAACAACCTTGGCCCCTCCCAACTTTTTAGTAAAGCTACAGCTTACATGTTATACCCCAGAGGAAACACAGTGTGTATGAGACTCTGCTGTACTTAAATATGCTTTGGGGTGGCTCTGACTGCCTGAACTTCACAGTTTATAAAACTGAAGAGTTCAATTGAGACAATAACAGGTTATTTCAAACAACTACCTGAAGAAGTGAAGTTAACGAACAAGTCCTAATCAACTAAACTACAACAATGGTTGACACAAAACATCTCAATTTAATAAGGATAACTTGTGTTAGTGAGAGCAACTAAATTTATTTTTTGACCTAACATTAAATTCTCTATATCACATTTTTACTTGAAACAACAAGTTATATTTAACAGTGTGGTTTAAAGTCTTCATTATCATCTTCCCGTCTTCTTTCTCTCAGTCCAACAAGGACAAAGGAGAAAAAACAAGAACAATCAGTTAGTCGTCCTCCCTCAACATTGATTGAAATCACTGACTCACAAGGATTTTCTATGCCTCACTTCCCTCCAAATCGTACAACATCCAGGCCTGCGAAAATACTGAATATTTTAAAGCCCCAGATGAGCAGGCTGAGGAGGAACACAGGAAGAGGCCGCCTCATTTTAAAGCACAACCTAATGGAGCTGAGCACCTTGGTGCTGTGCTGCACAGAGGGAGCCCTGTCACTTCTTCTCTCTGAATAAAAATAAACCTCATGTTCATCACATTCCCCCAGCTTTCACTATTTATCCAGAAATGACTCACTTCACAGGAAATCTGCAGTTTTTATATAACAGAAGCTGCAAAGCGTGACAGAGACAAAGCAGCTTCCTAAAACACACTGTTCAGGCTGAGTGATGTTGAATCTGCTCACAGGGGACTTTCCTCCTCCTGTTGGAATGAAGCTGACTTCACCATTAAGTGCCTTTAACACTCGGAGGCAGCCTCAAGCCAAGAGCTGGACCACGGGGCGGGAATCAGAGAGGAGCAGGTTATTTCAGGTGTGAGGAGGAGCCTGCTGCAAATCAAACATCTCTCTCCTTCTTTATTTCTCTAAAATGATTATCTGTGATGAACAAAACAGAAACTTATAATCGAACATCAGCCAATCGGAGTAGATCAATTTTACAGAGGATTTTAAGACAGAATATAACCAGAACATAAAAAGGTAATTAGGCTGGTGTGCGTCTGATTTTTATGCTACTATTTTTTTTTTAATTTCATGATCCACAACAGTTTGCATTCAAGTTCACTTAGTGCAAATTATCTTATTATTATCTTGGGGTGAGGAGCAGGGTACACCCTGGACTGGTCCTATGGCTATAAATTATCAATGAAGAATAATCATGACAAATGTATCACAACAATGCAAACATGCCCACAGATTACAGCCTATCTCTTCATCAACATGACAAACTGGAGTTACAATGTTCAGTTAGGCAATTCAATTCAATCCAATTTTAACTTCATGTTGCCCAGAATATAAGGTCACAATAAACGTCAATAAATGTCAATTTCCCTGATGGATACACCTAAAAGGATCAATAAAAGTACTATCTATCTAAACATGGATGTGCACAACTGTTAATCTATTTGCATTTGCCCATTGGACAGGGGGGAAATATAAATAATTTAGGAAAATCCAACCATTTCCAGGACTATGACCTTTTTTCTCATTTTCCATGTTTTCCATGACTGGAAAATTAGTCAAACATTTTCCAGGTTTTTCAGGACATGTGGGAGCCCTGCACTGAGAAAGTTGAATTATTTCTTAATGTGATTAAATGTTGGATATCAACAGCTACTCCTTATACTTTACTCTTTAAGCAGTTCAAAATTTCATTATCTTACCTTTTTAAACAATTTTCACAGTCTTTCTCAGCAAAGCAAGGCCACATGTGCCATTTAAATACGCAGCATAAATCTTTGTCATCTAGGATATTGACCAACCTGGAGACAGTTGCCTTGATTCACATCACAGCATAGTTTACATCTTTGGTTTGTCTCAGTAAATCTGTCTGACTGCTGCTCCTGTAAGCGCAACGCAAAGTATTTTTTTTTTTTTTTTTTTTAAATCTTGAAGTTGGACACACATTACTTTTAAATCATTAATCGAGCTGTTTAGAGGTTTAGAAAAGTAAATGAGCTGTTCAAAAGGAACCAGGAAGACACTGCAGCAGTGTAACTACAGTGATTGATAAGGGACAAAAGTGCATTGTGTGAAAAAATCTCATTAATTGCAGGCCTTGTTAGAGCCTTATTTGTAACAACGGCCCAAAATGTAACAAAGACCTGAAATGTATTAAAAAAAAAGTAATAAAATGCCAGATGTAAGAACTGACCCAATATGTAACATGCTGAGCCCAACGTGTTATAACTTTTTTGCCTTTAATGATACAAAGCTGTTTGTACATTTGAGGCTGAACAACATTGTTTTTTTTATTACATTTCAGGTTGTTGTTACATTTTGGGTCATTCTTACCTAATTGGCTCCAACAGGCCCTAATGTAATAGTGATGTAACACATCAGTGTTAACAGATATGAAAATACTTCATCTGTGACTGTTTCCTCTCTTCAGGACTGCCGCTCAGTGACGCACCTCAAGCTCAATCTCAGAGAACTTTCAAGAAAAAAATCTTCAAAGCAGCCATTAGGCTGACCAGATTTCCTCCACGGGCAGGGCTGGATTTTTTAGAGCGTTACCCCACTGCCCGGAGGCTTATCAAATATGGATAGAAGAGGGCTCAATCGATTCCAGTCAGTGAGTAATCAGAGCGCTGCAGTCCACAGGCTCAAATCCAGGCCTGCAGCTTTGACCCTAAGTGCTCACACTCAGAAACACACACACATCACCATCACATATGCAAGCACCCACAAGACTGATGGGAATAATTTCTCCTGACAGACATAGATGTGCAATTAAAAAGTTCAGGGTTAGGGGTTTTGTGGTTTTGGAGGATTTAATTATTCATTTGGAATTAAATATGAATAATAAAAAGAGAGCTTTCAGACACTCTGGTGCTTGATTCTGATTTTTCACACTGACTTTTTAGAGAAGATGAATCGACATTCAGAAGATGACAGCAGACCAGTGAAAAATCATCAGGGAAAGATAAATCAGCCTGAAACTTTAATTTATCGTTAAACCAGTTTAGAGGAGGAGAAGATTTCTTCAGGTTATTCAGCTTCAAGAGGAAATCTGATCCAGGAACATGAAGGTAGTTTTAGCAGAATCAACGACTGTAAATTTGACTTGGATCTTGTGTCTGTTCAGGTTTGACTTTGAATCTTTGTCATGTAATCACTTCGTGGATTTTATTTAGCCTTTAATTGCTTAAGCAGTGAGACAAGTGAACAAGTAAATAAACACAATCCTTGTATGAAACTGTACAAATGATTTTCCTAATACCAAACAAAAACAAAAACAAATAGATGCACTAAACACATTTCTAAAAAAGTATGGTTCTGGTCCCCCTCTAGGTCCAAGTTGAAAGGGTTTAGTGAGGGTTGAGTGTTTCGTTGTAAAACAAAGACAAAGAAATTTGATTCAAACGCAGGAGAAAGCAGCTGGAACAAATCTGTGGTCTCTCTAAACTGGCTGCTTCAGCTTTCTACATTCAGGTGCATCTGGCTCAGGTGAGTGTCAGCCTCCTGATCAGCCTGCTCACACACCTGCAGACAGAGAAGAGCATCAGTAGTGTGTGACCCAGCAGAGAGAACTAAGAAACAGCTTCAAAGTGCTTGAAATCAAGTTTAGTTTCAGCTCCTGCATGAGGGTTTGAATGAAAATTATCAAAAACAATTTAACCTGTGTTTTAGCCTTTAGCCTGTGCTGTATCACTCTCCTGTTTAGCTTCCTTCTGCTCTGACATAATTTTTCAGTTTGACAGTCTAGCTCCTGTTTTCACCATTGAAAACACAAAATAAACACAAAAAATACTTTCCAGCAGAGAAAAAAAGACAGAATTCTCTTCTTACTGCTAGACTTTGCAGGATGGTGTGTAGATCATCAAAGAGACTCACAGTCTACATGCTGTGAATGGATTCATAATCTCTTCAGAAACCCAACCCAACTACAGATACTGAGACATATCATTTAGAAACAACTATTTGTAGCACTGATAATCTAATTTGAAATTGTGGATTATGCACAAGAAATATCTTAAAGTGAGACTATTTCAAGATCGCTAATAAAGTGCTCACAGGGTCTTAACTACTGTTGGAGATATCTCAAGATGTTTTGATTTACTACTTAAGTGCATTTTTATAAACTATATTCTTAACACGGACTACAGAACTCAGCAATCTTTTCAAACCATCATCATTAGAAATATTTTATTCACATATTTGTAGCATTGTCATATGTATAATGATAAACACTGACTTCAATAAACAAAGGCAAATTATCTAGTTGTTGTGTTTTTTTTCTAAACTGCCTCTCAACCTCTGCAACTGCTGAGTTTTCTGTGTCAAGACTCTAATCCTTCAAACATGTAAAAAGAGGCTGAAACAGATTTTAAACCTTGAGTCCACCCTCTGATTTAAAGCATGTGTGTAAAAAAAAAAACCACATGCAACATCTCAGAGATGATTAAGATGTAGAGTTAGCTGCGTAGGTTGAATGTTTAGATATAAAAGGTGTCCGTACAGTCTCTTTACAATTTACAAAATATTACGAAAGTACAAACAAATATGTGGAAATTGTTATTACATGAAAAGTAGATTGATGGTTTTCAATTTGATAGATGTATTTTTGTAGGAGAACACTGAAAGGACATGGCGGTGGATCTTGTTCATACTTTGTTCTATAGTCTCTCTGATTCTGTGTATACAATTTTGTTTCTATAAACCGTGACACATATTGAGCCTTTTTTGAAGAGTAGACATTTTTTGGGAGTTTATGTTTACGGCACCTCTTCTGAAATACACAAATGCGATGTGGAGAAATACTTTGATAACTACTGAGCACATAGAATAAATCTGATGACGATATCTCATCGACTGCCTTTGTAATATATATTTTAAATCTTAAAGAGACTATATGGACGCCCTGTATCTGTGCTGCTCATGAGAGGAGAGAGGTGAGGCTGTATGAAGACAGGAGCAGGGTGAGATTGTCCCTGAGGGCATGCAGACCTGCTGTGTATATTGTAATAATAATGAGGTATTTGCTCTCCAGCTCTGTTCAGCAGATTTCACACAGGTTTGACAAGTTACAAAGAGAGATAAGCCGAGAGAGAGAGAGTGAGAGAGAGAGAGACAGGATTTCTAC
Organism: Thalassoma bifasciatum; assembly: GCA_008086565.1. Classification (NCBI taxonomy): domain Eukaryota; kingdom Metazoa; phylum Chordata; class Actinopteri; order Labriformes; family Labridae; genus Thalassoma; species Thalassoma bifasciatum. The sequence continues at coordinate 52,157 of RPOG01001383.1, read as the reverse complement.
TGAAGCTTCTGAGAAAAAGCACTGATTAATGCGCTCAGATAGAGGAAACAGTGAGGAGGCGGTTCTCAGAACATAAAACTACACGAAAGTGTTTTCAGTAATTCCACAGACATGTTTCATTGAGGAAACTTTTATCATCAGAGACTTTTGTGCTCACCTGTCCCTCTCCCCTGTGGCTGACACGCAGAGCTAAGCTGGGCCAGATGAAGTGAGGCAGAGCTCATATAGGACACAGCTCTTTTGTTGCGAGAGGCTTATTCATTATTCACCTGATCTGAAAAACAGACTGCAAACCAACTGCACAGCTGTCATCGAGCAACAAGGCGTAGACACAAATTATTCATGACTCTGCAAAGAAAAGGCAGCAGAATGAGAGGAAAATAATAACAAGAGACATCAACCAGGCAGCTGACGGCCTGAACACGTGTGGGCAGAGGAGGCTCACACACTCACTGCTGGAGCTTCACCTGCTCCACTTCATCATTTCATACATGACAATGACCCAGAGAGGTTAGGAGTTACCTCAAACTTACACATTACTTCAAAAACTCTACAAGTCTTGAGGTATTTTATTGGAAAATTATTGTTAATATGATCTCAAGTGTAATGTCCAAGGTAGGTACATTTAAAAAAAAAAAAAACAAGGGCCAAGATCCAGTTCTGTACGTTCAGCAGAAACTCGATGACTCTTTTCTCTGATCTTTAAATGAATGTTTTTATGACATGACAAAGTCTGCTAATCAAGTCTGACAAGATCAATGCATTTTTTATCGATTTATTTGAAATGTTTCATCAAGGCTGCTGCTTGTCATAACACTGCTGTAATGAACATTACCACTAACACAACACAAGAAACCCCTTTTTGAACAGCTCACTTTTCTCACTGCTTAACTTTAGCGACTGGAGTCTTGTCAGCAGAGAGACTTTCGGTCTCCGTGCTGTAAAAAGATTCTTGTTCTTTCTAGGAAATCAACCTGACCACAGATACTGAGAAATTACATTTAGAAATGACCAATTTTGGTGCTGAAAATCTAATTTTTATATGTGGATTATGACAAGGCAAATATGTACATAAACACATTTTTGTTTTGTTGTTTTTATTTCCAAAGTTACTGCAGCAGTGTCCACCTCCGTATTATGTTACATAACATTTAGTGAGGATATTTTAGATCAACACTTGTCAAATTTAAAGGTTCTCCATTTCTCACACAGTTAAAGAGCAAAGTGCTAATCATACGTCTCATTGTGTCCTTATAAAATTTGAAGTTCAACCTCCAGCTTCAGCTGCTCTGCCCTCAGTGTTCCCCCTTCACATTTGAAAGTCAAGTCTCCTCCCAACGTAAATGCCAGGATTTGTACGTGAATCTTGCAGCTTTACACTCCACGCATCAATATCTAAGTGATGCAAAGCCCCTTTACAAGAGAACAAGAGTATCAACCGCACGCTAAGAGGATATAAAGCTTTCCTTGTCTTGTCAGGATTTCCTTTCCATGTGTTTTCTTTCCCCTGAAGAGAAGAGAATCTTTTGTTTTCCAGCCTTTTAGCCTGAGTGGATCCTTTTAATGTCACCTTAAGGATTCATATGTTAACAGACGTGGCTGCAGATAAATGATGAATCCAGGCCAAGTGTGAGTGCTGTGTGGGAGCAGAGGGGGTAAAAGAGGTGAGAACAGGTTGTTTTTGTGCATTTTTACACTGATGTGTGTAAACTCAAACAGACAGAGGGAGAGTGTGACACTGACAGAAGTTTCATGTGAGCAGCAGAGCAGCTTTTCTGCGTCTGAGTGACGGCTCAGATCCAAACCCTCCACTGATATGTGATGCTTAATGAACCAGAAAAACATGTCTTTAAATGAGTGGACAGCCCTCCTGATCCCCCTCTTTTATCAAACCTGTGGGTCCCCCATCCTACACTTCCTCCCCCCCTACCCTGCACCAGCACCAGCACCACCATCAGCCCCCACGGGCTCATGCTGTTCAGGGCCTCAGACCCTCTGAACAGAGTCCGGCTAATGGAAAGCTTTCAAGGCCGCCGCAGAAGATGTCGGTTCTCATTTGGCCTTCTTTATGTCACTGATGTGTGTGTGTGTGTGTGTGTGTGTGTGTGTGTGTGTTCGTGTGTGGTCGTTGCTGTAGAATCACACACAAACACCTTGAGACATGCCATTATAAACAGACCTGAAGACTGAAAACAACAAGAGTATCCACCTCTCCATCTAAACGAACACACCAACATCAGCCCACACTGATGGTAAAATATACTCCGAAACATTCTCCTTAACACTCCACAAAGACTCAAATATCCATGTTTTTTTTATCAGTTGTTTTATATTTACTCATTCTGGTCAATTTGAGTTGTAAAGCATTTTTCTTGGTTTGTCTTACACTTCAGTGCTGCATTTGGCATACGGGGGATGCAGCCAACTCAGACACTGAAGTAGAAAGAAATCAATTTAAAGCCCTCGAGGACTTTATAGATGGTTTTGAAATAGCTTCACCTTTATGTTTTTTCCTGTTCATTCAAAATGAGATAATCAGCACCAAAATGTTTTATTTCTGAATAATATTTCTCAGTATCTATCATCACATTAGATTTTCCTGGGGACACTGGAGCTGGACTGTTCGTACAGAAGTAAGCCAGACAGGAGAATGACAGAGCATGGGCTAAAGGCTAAAACACAAGTTAAGCTGTTTGTGATAATGTTCATTTTAACCCACATGCTGCAGTCATTCTGCAGTGGTCTGCTCAAACTTGAGATTCTCTAAATTATATGAAGACCCAGGTTACGTTTGCTCTGCTTGGTGAGGTTGGAGTTGGTAGATGAGATTTACGTACGCTACATATTCCAGATATGTCTCAGAACACCAGGTAGTGAGAATTACTTAGGCCTTGTTTACATGACAACAGTTTTCAGGGTGAAACGCAAAAATATTGTTGCTTTCGGCCTCTCGTTTACACAGAAACTGCGTTTTGGCTGCCCTAAAACTCCAGCTTTCGAAGCCGTTTCCACTGTTTCCACCTTTACCGGGTAAACAGCAAGCCATCATTTTCAGTGGAAACCTTGCAAGAGTGCATTAAACCTTCACTGCGCCATATGTGAACTGCACAACAACAATCACGACCTACCATGCCGTGCTTGTGCTGCTGAATCTGCTGATTTGTATCTATTATACTATTTCAGCAATCAGTCAAGAATTTTTTAAAACAAAGGCCAGATGATTGCCCCACCTCTACTTCGGCCTCTAAACTGTTGTCTGTTTTACAGCTCCTATGTTTATGTCGCCATCTACAGGCCTGGCATGTGTACTACAGTGTTTTCAGTCCTTGAGCGTTTTCATGTAAATGCAGATTCTCTCCCCCCTTTTTTTATTTTGGGTTTTTGTTGTCATGTAAACAGGGCCTAGACGGATAATCTACTCACCTAACAGAAAAGAGCGACCTTAGTTTAAAGTATTTTAATTTCCTGAAAAGCAGGAGCTTAGGTATGTATCTGAAAAATACAACCATTAGATTCCTGGGTGTTAAAAAGGTATCAGGTCTTCAGAAACAATTGACTGTGTGAAACACGGACTGACCCTAAGTGACTTCACCTGCGGTGGGTGACTAAGGAGGCATTTCAAAGTCTCACAATGACAGTCACCATATTCGAAACATTGACTCAACCTGACTTTTGGTTTGCTCAGCCACAAAGTGGAACTGAGGTCGGTGTTTGGTTTCCTGGCAAACAGCTACATTCAGAGGAAAGACTACATCCAGAAGTGAAGCACAAGCCCGAGCTGTGTAGCCAAATTGTTAATGAAATAGTGAGGTGTGTTGTAACAGCAGAATGTTTAGTACTTCCGTCAAGTGAACACACAAAGCCTCTCTCAGCATATATTATCGATGCAAACAGGCCATGATTTGACTGAGCATGGCAGCACACAAGATGTTACTCTGTGATACAGTCGTCCCCTTAACCAGGCCTGATTGCAGCTATGAATCTTTCTAAAATATTAATAAGATCCATTTCACAAATGACCGAGCCAAGCATGCGTCTGTATCCACACTGCAGAGAGAGAGAGCGGGAGAGAGCGAGGCGAGGAGGGATCTATAAGAGGAACCCGCAGCCAGAGGAAGGAGAACAAAATGACAAAGATTTATTCTCAGCTATGATCAAATATTTATGCTGAGGCATTCAAGTAAAGTTACTTTTTGTGTTCTGATTTAATGAATGATTTGAGCAGTGGCAGTGCTGGGAGGCACAGATGTTGGGTTTGCTGAAGCCTGCACTAATGCCCATTCAGGGGTCTGTGTGGTCATGTGTCAGACTGCAGCAGGATCAAAGCAGAGTAATGCCATTGTGGGGATCGCAGCAGAGACGAGGAGGACCGTAAGTACTTCCACAGCCCCAGAGGTCTACACTGGGCTGTGACCAGGGAACGTGGAGTGAGCCAGGAAAGGAGGTGAAGATGGTCAGGATTTTAATTAGTAGTCTTAGTTGAAGAATCCAACAGAAGAAACAAGTTAGTAATTTTAAAGCTAATTTTCATCTCTTGTTTTTCAAACAAAGAAAAATGCACCGCACTAACCTAAAACCTCTGGTTCTTTTCTTAACATATCTCAGCTCAGTTCATTGCCACTCAGTCCACCAGAGACTAAACACTTTCACAATAGACCTGGGATCTAAAACGCTAAAGCCACAGTCTAAGGAAATGGAAACTCTGCCATTCTCCCTCTGGCATCCTCTGAAACATTAATGAGCCTGAGCTGAATCTGATCCGGCCTTCTTTACTCAGTGTGACTCCTCACCATCCACCCACGGATGGGTTAAGACAATCAGTGGTAAACATTAAGGACAAAGAAAGAGAAAGTAAAGTTTAAACCTGCCTTAATTATATTAATTTTGGAAAACTTGAAACTAATGATAAAAAAAATCAAAATTCTCTTATTCAGATATTTTTTTCAATCTTAAATCTTTACCATGAAACATCAAGCAACTTAAAACTATTCTTTGACTAATGATTGAAATTTTTGATTCACTAAAAAAAAGGGGTCTTAACTAATGAAAGATTATACCATACATGAGTCACAGGGTTTTAACCAAAGAGTGTTTGAAATTAGATTCGGACAGCTTGATATTGCTTTAATATTTCTTAACACTAAACCTTTGAATTTTCTACTCTCCTTTTTTGTAAAGCCCTCATGTGTCACCATAATGAAAATTTATGATCATTCCATTGGAGAAATCCACATCATGAAAAACAGATTTGTGCCTGCATGTGCCGACTTTTGAATTGATTTTTAAAACTGAATGCTGTTCATCTAGCGTTAACATTTACAGGAAGATAATCATGGCAAAGATGGACCAACTTTATGAACCTCAGCGTCTTACTCATCATCATCCTGAGAGTCTAACAAAAAAACAGAGGAGGAAGCTGATTTTCTTTGACAGAAAAAAAAGCTGCTTTTCATTTGTTGCAAGAAATAACTCTACTTCAAGCAACATTTTTATATGTACTTGATCATAGTTATATCCTTTAAGGGGTGCAAACTCATCACAGGTTATAAAAATAATTAAAATTAAAATAAAAAAAGCATGACATTCAATCCTTTTTTTTCTTGCATTCATTTTTTAACCTTGATCTGTATTGTGTTTCATTCTTACTTTCCCTGTATAGCACTATGAACATCAATTGTGCATGAAATGTGCTATAAAAATAAAACTGCCTCTCCTTGGGTTATATACACATTATCACTAACCCGATGTAAAAAACAGACAGGAAAAAATGAAATGGTTATAAGGGCGGGAACAACAGCCATGCAACAGCAGCCTGACCAACACCGTTTAACCAACAGAGACGAGCTCAGAGAGATCATTAAAAAAAGACAAAGAAAGAAGCTTGGGTGTCAGCAAGACAACCTCAGAAAAACACGTTTTCCACCAAGTGAATTACATTCATTACAACTGACTTACTTGTACGTGCGCTCATTACTATCTTTGTTTGCTTGGATTATTTTAAAACTAGGGTTGAGGATCGTCACGTTTTTCTGCTGAACGCTGCTGATTTATTGATCTATGTAAAGTTACTTGTTATTGTTAACTGCTCTGTCTCTGTTTGTGAAACTTTATGCTGCTGTCTTAATCAGGCTTCCTTTGTTGGAGAGATTTTGTATCTCATGTAAAATATTCTGTGTTCAGTGAATGAGTGTTACTTGTTTGGTTTGTTCACTTATTGCTGCTTTTTCATTTCTTAAAGACATCCATGACTAAAGGTGTGGCTTTATGGTTTGTAGAGTTGCATTATACAGTTGTTTTACGCTTGATAGGTTGCTTTGTTACTTTGCTAAAAAAAAGGGGGATGAATAACAAGAAATATCTTCCCATACATGCCATTTAATATAAATTGACCTGATTGACATTTAGTCACCCTCAGAAAAATGACAACTGACAAACAGCCCTGACATAAAACCATCAGCAAGAAAAGATTGTGGCTGGAGTTTATAAACTGAAAGAAGGATTTGAATCAGATGACCTGAGAAGGAGCGGGGAAAGGGCAGGAGGTGTCAGGAGATGTCTGTGGCAGGTGGAATATGAATTCAACACTCGAGTGAACACTTCAACTGATAAAGGCAGTTTAGAGAAAAAACAGGCTAAAAGCCTCCATCACTTCCAGCGAGACATTGGTACCCCAAACACAGTGTGTCAGCATCTTTAAACACCGGAGAGAAAGGGAGATGACTAAATCGTTTTGACAGCCAGTTCACATGTAACATCTCCGATTCATCCACCTTGGGGAGTTGCTGGGCAGTTTTGCCCCGCTGCTGGGGGAAACCAAGCCCCTGTGTGTGATAGCAGAGTGGGCAGGGCCGGGCGTGTGCGCCGCGCCACACGCCATTTATTGATCAGAGTCAGACAGGGTGTCAGTCTCCACAGCCCACAGATACAGCAGCCAAGCAGCAGTTATCTGTGTCTATTAAGGCGTCCGCTCTGTGTGTATTGATTGGGAACAAGTCGACACAGGGAATTGTCATCAAAATGCCGATTTACAAAAGGTTTAGCAGGCGGTGCTGAAGTCTGCCTGGTGCAGGAGGTATGGATTTGTTGACGCACGTCTCCCAGCGGTGCCTCAAACCAGACAGATGCAGCAGCTCAGGCAGGGCTGAGGCTGCCAGTCTGGGCCTTTGTCTCACCTCAGGAGCTTTAACCTCACACTGGTGAATAAAGCAGCACCATGCAACGCTGAAAGATAAGAAAAAGACCGAACAACATTACTCCAACAACCTCTGCTGGAGCATAAGTGTTCACTCAGCGCTCAGACGGCCCCGGTACAGCCCCTCCCTGTGATTGTTTGCTGCAGGGGTAAAGCTTTTACAAAAAGGGGCCAATGTCACCGTTTTCCCTGGTGAGACCACTGTCTCCATTAGCTCTAAGACACCGTAGCCCTCACTCCTAATGATATTCTTCTTCTGGTCCCCACTTTTTTACTTGCACCATGGAGAAAAAGACTCCAACACTTAGTGAATTAACTTCCACACCAACAGGACTCAGATTTTCACAGTGTCCTCACTTATATCTCATTGTGCATCTTTTTCACTCAAGTATATGGATCATTGCTTAAGAATACTGCTTTCACCATGACTGGACATTATTTATAAGTTACAGTACCTTATCATGGCAGTACCCTAATTTCACACAACCTTCAGTGACTTCAACGTAAATATCCTGTATTTTTTAACAGGAAAAACTTACTGATGCCTGTATAACACCTTCGAGGGAGGTTTCACAGTAAAAGTTCACAGCAAAGTAAATATTTAACTGTCTAAATGGAGCAGAATTGTTATTTGAGGGGGACAGAACAGAATCTGCAAAGAGATAAGACGTACTGTTTTGTCAACAAGAGGAACCAAAATCAACACAAACCTAGATTGTCTCATGGGTGCTTTAAAATACACACACAAAAAAAAAGGTGAGCGGAAGGAAATTTCTCAGACAAATCTGACTTTTCTTCAAAGAGTAAAAACAGTTTCAGGCCCCTGTCAGATTTTCATCTTTGTATTACATACCTGGCTAATACAACGAAAATGATTATCATCAGGATCACAAGAGGAAGCCTCTGATACCTTTTTGACTTTTTTTAAATACTGAAATATTTACAAAATATATGCATGCTCCATTTGTTTACTCTTCTTTTTAATGTTCTCTGTAAAAATCAGTTACCTCTGTACTCAAACCTCCTTGTTCCATTATTACAGACTGATGAAATCAAAGTTCACCTGTCCCTCAGGTGTCTTGTGATACTAGATGATAAGAGATCAGTTTTCTGCAGAGTTAAATGTTTTGTAACCATCAAACTCTGCTTCTGATCAAGGAAAATGTTTAGGAGCAATATGGCGGAAATATGTCAGGATGTTTTTTTACGTTGTGATTTTATCAGGATTGTTTTAGAACCAAATATTTCTGATCCTGCATTCTGAACTTTTTTTGTGCAGCATTTCATAAATTTCATCTCATCTTGTTCCCTGTGATGTGTTTTTTGAACTCGCATTTTCACATCATGGTCATCACATTACAAACATTAAAAACGTCAGCTGTGAGGATTGTTGAGTTTCTGCTGAGTGTACAGAGGTTTCGTTTTAAGGAAGTAGCCTATGCACAGTCTAGATGTAGTTTAGCGAGACAATACTAGAATGCATTACTACTTCTGGACCTGTAAATATGATGGACTGGTTGATTTGAGGTGGTTTCAATCATAGACTAAAGCAGCAATCACTAAAGCAAATCTGATCTGTATAAAATGGTCTTGAAATCAAATTCATGTGAAGAAAGCAGCAGTGAAGCTGGAGCAGCTCTCAGGGGAGAAGCACTAAACACGGCAGTTTTTCTTTGACAAGCACAGCAGGGCCTGGGGAGGTTTTGGGCAGACAGGAGAGCTTGCAGCAGTCTACAGAGGCCTCCAGGGGATGCAGACTGGATAAATAGTTCACTTAGAACCTCTTGCTCTTTAAGAGGTCACCAAGGAAATATGGGATGGAAAGGGAAAATGGAGAGACTTTCTTTGGCTCTCATAGGACTGCTGCCTGTTTGTATACCAGACTGCTCCATAAATACTGCACTATGTGCTGCTGCACGACTGAAATGATACAGTCAAAGCCTCTGGTTGCTGCTTTTTCCTCAAATCAAAATTAAAAAAAGAAATCCATACTAATGTTTAAGAGCTTCACAAAATAAAAAAGAGCAACAAAAACCAGAGAAAATTTGACTATGAAATGTCCAAACTAGGATCTGGAGCTGCACACAGCACTGTCCTCTGCACATCTTGTTACACAACATTGTTGATGTAGTCCAGCAAATTAAATATAAATGGACATGTGATATCAGTGACCTGAGATGCATGTTCGCCTCTGAACACCGACCGCTCCCCACATGCCCAGACAGTGAACAGACCTTTATACAGTATCTTCACCTGAGCTGAAGACTGCTCCTGATATTCATTTATGGAAACAGATACTCTGTGGGGGGGGCTGACAAATAAATGCACCTGCTCCATTAAGATAAATTGAAGGTTTGAGGCTGATGATAATCACATTACACACAGACGTATTATTTCCTTACACCATGATACACGTTGCAAAATACATTGATGGTTATTGTAATGAACAGTTTTATCATTAGATAAACTAACGCTTTGAGGTTTGGACAAAACTGTTAAAAAGCCAAACATCTGCATGTTTAAGAGTCAAATGATGTGTTTCAAGTCTGTCAATGTAAACAATTAAAACAAAAAGAATCAATATGCTACTGTAAGCACAAAACTTAACCCTGATACAAACTTTTATCTCCACTTCCTCCCATGATTCTGATGGCTTTTTGAAAAGATATAATCTAGTTGAATGAACATTGAGTTTTGTTTTAAAAAGCTTTCAAAACTGAGCAGTAAAAGTAAGGACAAAAGTGTTTGGTAGACTTTTTCTTTGTTGTAATAATACTTTTTTCACTGTTGCGAAACCTGTTTATTTCTATTTTAATGGAGCCACATTTGTAAGGAACATGCATTTATGGGATGGCCAGCAGAGCAGAGTGCCCATGAAAATTTGCCAAATCATCTCCACTGATGCCAAACAGCCAATTCTTCTTTCATTGACTCTTGTTTGGTGGATTGGATGACTTAAGAAGAAGTTTTAAGAAGCAGTCTGGAGAAACAAGACATTTTGGAACTTGAACAATTTACTCTTGAGCAAACAGGAGCCCCAGTACTATGTGGAAGAACCACACAGAAGGAAATGTGTTTTTTGTACAATATTTAATGGAGTTCAGGTCCGGACTACTGGCAACCCTCTCTCCATTTTCTCTACTTTCAAATTCTAGAGGTCGACTCTGAGACACCCTGGTCTATGGGGGCGTTGTCATCTTGGAGGACAGTTTGGCCCAAGACAGTGGAGATGTTGAATTGTCAGTGGTTGCAGAATCTTACCTCTTCATTGAGATTTCCTCTAGTGTTAAGAAGCCTCATTCCTCCAATGAGGTAGATGCTGCCCCACACCATCTCACTGCTACTCTAATGGTGCAGAAATCAGCACTATTTTATGCTAATTTATGAAGTTGTGTGGATAAACAGTCTTATTTTTAAATGCTTGTATTTCAAAAGTGTACCTAACTTTGACCACTCAAAGGTTGATACGGTGCTTCATTGATTTGAATTTCTAATGGACTGAAATGTCATTTTAATGTAATGTGTGTTTACCCATGTACGTCTCTGTGGTTATTTTTGGTATGAAGTGGGCGGCATTTAACTGGAAAAAGCTGATATCACTGACTTAAACAGGAACCAATCATGTCTTGTAAACCACAGCTAAATCTGAATCTGATGACAGTGGTCACATCAGTCAGTGCATCTTTATCTGATCAAACTCCTTCCACAGAGTTCTGTAGAGGCAGATTTTTAGCTCCACAACTCGAAATCTGAAACCAAGATTAAAGCATTAAAAAACAAATCATGCTTTCCTTCTTTTGGTCCTGAAAGTAGCTGTTGTAGAAATGCAATTACTGTTTAAAGAAAAGAAAATAATCATTCTGAGAAATGTTTTACATGACGTTAGGTTGTAGTCAAAGTGTGTAAACATTTCAATCCAAACTTAACTAACCATATCTGTTTGCTAACATTACAATGTGTTTTTGATTTTATCTTTCTTTAAATACTTATCATATCTCATGTTAACCTGAAATAAGAACATTTCTGTCATCAATCCTTTGTATTCATAAGCGTTTTATCCAAAAGAGTCTCCAGACAAACAGTGCCCTCCTGAGTTGGAAAGTTAACATTACTTTTACTCACCTTACTCAGAGAATTTGGTTTATTTGGGTTACAAAACAAAAACAGTTCACACCTTTTATGCACGGGTAACTTCATTTTCATAGAATATTGAAACAACTTTTATGAACACATTTTTATAGACGTGCCTCTGGAAGATATTTCATTAGGGTATTATTAATCCTAAATGCTTCTTTTACTGTTTCACAGGCAAAACTTTACTCCTAAGTCTTTTAAGTTTAGTTTTTTTTAGTTTCTGATATTCTATTTTTTTTATCTGGTGGTGGTTTTAGGTCTTTTCAATGTTGTTTTCTGACATTTTTTGAAGTTTTATTCTTGTACTCCACACACCTCTCTCTTATTTTTACTATTTGTTTTTGTATAGCACTTTGTGTCCCTTTTTAGACAAATAAACTAAACAAATACATTTTATTGTTAGTATCTGTTTTTTCTTCTTTCCAGCTCTGTCATTTAATTGTGAGTCAAAAGGGCAAATCTTAAATGTGATTATTTGTCTCGGGAAAGAAAATGATGCTAATGGAAAGTGGCAGGTATATTTGGGTAAATTTGCCCTGGATTTTTTTATTTTTTTTAATTTGGACATCAACTTTTAAATTATGAACACCCACAGATACTCCTCAGTGAACAGATTTTCCAGAATTTCATGTAACCTTTGAAAATCAAACGTTGACATGATCTGATAAAGCCTTTTAAAATCATAAGAAGAAAACCACAGCATCATCTCCACGCACTGATCCTTGATTCACAGCAGACAGGAACCAGTGTCCAAACAAAACCTCATCGGCCCGTAATTACAGAGGACAAAATCAGTGACACAGGCAGTGAGCAGCAGTCTGTCCTGTGTTTGCTTTGTGGCTTTTTATGTAAAGCTTTCAGCACAAAGCAATACAGAGAGCAAACCAGAGCGGCAGATGTCGGCCAAATCCGACCGTTCAAACAGCCTCTCTCTCTATTCATGTAAAATCAGGACTGAAGCTGCTCCTGAGCTGGAGCTGTGTAACGGGAGGGAGCAGGAAGTCAGTGATATTCTACCTCTATTATATTAAACACACATGTAGAGACACCAGGGCCTGAGGGGAAAAGATGATCTGAGCCTTGAAGCCTTTGTGTGGAGCATGATGTCTTTATTCACTCGTAGAAAGGCCTACTTAATCCTTTTGCTTCTCTATTCAACAAGCTCTTTCATTTAATCATAGAAAAGCTGGAGAGAACCCAGCGTGTGTACAGGTGGATTTATTTGTTAAGTATATCAACTAATTACAAAGAGAGCTCCACTCGTCCTGCTCGGGGTTAAAAATGAAAAAAATTAGTAGTACTTCATCAAATCAGAGTCCTGGAAACAACCTCATCTCATTTAGAAATAAAACTGCTACATAAACTTCTGAAAGACCAAGAAGGTAACACCCATATTGCCTTAATGAATCCTCTCTAAAACAGGCTGCAACATTAGCCTTAAATAACCTTTATAAAAGCAGCATCCACAATAGAGCAGAAGTTTACCTTTTTCTGCTTTTATCTTTCATGAAAAATGAGATAATGTAACTGAAGAGGCTTTAAAATGACCAAGTCTCTATACTTCCTTTAACCTTTCTGCACAGAGATAGAAAACATACTAAAACATCAGGCCTGCTTGTGACAAGTATCAGCTATCGTGTTTTATCTGCTAAAGTTCACTTGAAGCTTCTGTGGGGAGTTTTTTTTGTTGTTGTTGTTGTCGATTATGAAACAGGCTGAAGTTCATTTAGTGGACTTTACATTAACAAGACTTAAACTTGCTTTATTATATTTTTAGGCAGCAACTATTCTCAGGGATTGAGTCATTTGATTGTTAGACTGAAAAAAAAACAGTTTTAGTTTTAAAAGCGCTACTTAAAGGATATGTAAGCTCTATAAGTATGTATGTAAAAGCTTTATACCTTCATCACTACTGTTTTAATGCTTATTTTACTCATCTTATTTGACTCCATTTTGTTCCTTTGCTTCATTTTGTTATGATAATGCACTGATGTTATTTTTACGTTTAAGTATACTCTTCTCACCTATTGCTGTTATTTATGGTCTCAGCTCTTCTGTGAAGCACTTTAGACTGCATATTTGTGCATATACATGAATAAAGATGAGTTTATGCATGTATAGTATGAATACAGGAAAAAATATTGGGCCAAAATTGACATAAACTGTGAGTTTCAGAAGCTTCTAACTCGCCTGAAAAATGACTGTGAGATAAATACTGAAATGGATTTCAGAGGCAGAAATCTCACAGGCAGCAGGGCTACACCTGCATGTTCACTCCCTGGTATGATCACTCAACACCAAACATAACTCAACTCTTATAATCTGCATTCACACCCATGCAGCTGCTTGTGTAGGTAAGTATATGTGTATACACATGTTCCTGTGCATATAGATTTATAATTGTTATTGCTGTGCTCATTGATTCTCATGATCTCTCCAGTTCATCTCTCCACAGGTGCTCCTAGAGATTATTGTGTCAAAGACCTCGGGATACTGTGTTTCCTTCTATTCTTTTTTGTCTGCTGTCTCTCTTTTTCTCCCCTTGTTTTTTTTTCTTGCAGGATCAGCTGCTGGTTTTGGATCCCCTGTCTGCGTTCACTCGTCCAGTTGTTGTGGTTGTTCTCTTCTGTGGTTTTATTGTTTATCTCTCCCTCTCTGTCTGCTCTTTCCCTCTGTCACTATCCCTCATCTGTTTTCACCCTAGTCCGTTCAGGCAGTAACCTTTAACCTTGGCAATGTACAGAAAAAATAAATTACAAAACACTAATAAAAATATCATTTAAATCTCAAGGGGAGCGTTTCACACAAACGGCTCCTCTTGGCAAAGTAAAGTGTGTTCTGCAAAATACGGCAGCCGGACCACAATGCTGTTGTCGTGATGCTGAACAGGACAAGGTAAAAAAAAAAAAGAAAAAAAAAAAAAAGAAATCTCACAGGTGATGGTTTGGCGACTTATGAAAAGTAACCTGACTGAAGGCTGGACAGCAGTCATGGAAAATGAGTCAGATTTTTGTCCAAAGCGTTAAAAATGGTCTCTCTATTGATGGCATCCTCATGCCGGGTAAAACACCTGGATCTTGCAGTGATCTTCACTTGTCAGTGCGTCTTTGGTAAATTAACAGAAAGAAGTTTCAATATCAGTCCACATGTAACACCACTGATACATGTACATTGTTCAGACACTGTTAAAACTGTTGTGTCCAGGCTCAAATAACCTTCGAGCCCTTTGAATATTTTTTAGAATATGAAGACATGCTTACTTAACATCTCTTATGCTGTCCTTTCACCTGCACTAGTGTAACAACATCAGCAGATGTTTTTCTTGATATGAAACTAGTAAAAAGTTCTGATTCATACGAAACCTTTTGATTGTCATGTCTACACCTGGAGGTAAACGTAATCAGAGACTTGCGTGTGTGAGTAGGAGGTTGACACTGTAATAAACTTTCACTGGATGATAAAACTTTTTACAAAAAGACTTGTGGTTAAACATATTCAGGGTCTTTCCAGAGCGTGACCAACTCTTCACTGTTCATTTAACAGAACTGAAGATATAAGCCTGCTGGATCTTTCCAGACACCTCCACACTTCCCCTGACCACACACTAGTGCTCTGGTTTAATCCTATTACAGAAGAAGCACAAAGGGAGATAAGAGGTTTATGTTGGGTTCCTCACAGACTGAATCTCTCTCTCTTTCTCTCACTGGAGACGCTGTAAAAGCTACACACTGGAGCACTTTGCTGCTGAAGCAGGTCTCTGTATCTTTGTCTGTTTTTACTGAGAAACAGAGGCACTGATAATAGGATTGACTGAGATGGATAAGAAAATACAAAAGATGAATGAAGATCAGGTGAACGACATAATCCAGAGATGGGTAAGTCAGTGATATTCTCTAACTGTGATTAAAATCAGACTGAAGCAGTCACTCTCATCACTACGCTGATTATGATCAGATCCAGAGAGTTTTTCAAGAAACAAAACAAGTATTCTAACAAATAACCTGATTTGATTAATCCTTTGCAAAAAGACTCAGGCAACAAAGTGAACAGTAGCTGATAGATTTTTTGAATTATGGGTGAAAAATTCAAGGATATATTTAGCCAGAGGTTGAACTGGGTTTAGGAATTGACTTTATGAGTCTCTGGAGTCTGTTGGAGGGATGGAGTCAATTCTCTGAGCAGTTATCCCCTCATTTGGTGTCAAAGTGATAGTGGTACAAAGGTCTGTCTCACACCTCAGTTCAGAATCTCCCATGGGTGTTTGACTGGACTAAGATCTGATGACTGAAGGCTAAAACAAAGTATGATGACTTATTTTTAGACTCATTAGGTCATAGCTCAGGCTCTGACAGGGTGGTGGGTAACCTTAAAAATAGGAAATAAAACTTTCAACGATGTTTTTGTGAAAAGTGCTGTTGGCTGTGTTTGCTGTACATCCTCTAAAAGAGTCTGCTGTCCTTAAATCAGAGGGCTGGGGCTCCAGGGCAAAGTGTCCTTGGGAAAAACACCCCACTAAAACTGTCCCTGGTTGCTGTTCCCCTGGAGTGTGAATGAGATTAGTTAATACTGATGGTTCTTTGCAGAGCAGCCAGAAAGCTCTACATGAAAACTGTTCATTTACCCTGCTGTAGTTTTTGATATTGCAAACATTTCACCTCTTGATTTATCTACATCTGATCAGATCCTGTTCGAAACATTGTAAGTGGAACCTCTCTGTATTTCAAAGAGAAGCTCGATGGGTACCCAAAGTGGAGGTTGAGACAAAATACCTTCAACATCAGGGACTAAATTTTACCAGAAAACATGCAAACAGACAACATTTGATCTGTTTTCCACATTTCTTTGTCAAAGAGTTTCAGGGTGACTCAACCAGGATAATGACGGTATCAGAGGAGGCAGATTAAAATAATTCAGGATATACAGCGATATGACACCAAAGGTAGTCTTATTCTTCTCAGATCAGCTAAATGAAACATTTAAGCCCTTTTGTCCCATTGCTGTCGCATCTCATTGTCTGTAACAACTGCTGTTAGCACTTAACCATATCTGAGCTAAAACTAGTATTCGAGAGTTTGACAATGAAAAAAGGTAATTTGTTAATTCCTTTAGTTACAGTAACTAATGAAGTGGTTTGATGCTGAGGTTGGGTGCTGAATGTTACAGACGAACAGAGTTGTGTTTGACTTCACCATAAAACTTTTTATTTCTTTAAATTCTCAGCTGCTGATCAATCCAGAAATCAAAACGACCAGCATTTGCTTAACTACTTGTGTTTATAGGACTCCTGCAAACTAAACAAAAAACAAAAAACAGTTTAATGAATTAGTATTTGACCTTCCTTTCATGTGAATATAAAAGAAGAAAATATAATTTGTGTCGATTTTGGCATTTTTACTCAGTGTGAATATGAAAACAAACAGCTATATGAGATTAAATAATTTAGTGTTGCCTAAATGATACAAGTGTTATACATGAATATTAAAGAGCTCATTTTAGAGATGAAAGTTTCATTCTGCTGTTGTGCATGTTTAACACAACCCCTGAGTTTTTAGCATTTCTAAATTGAAAAAACAGAGGTAGAATGACATGAAGCAAGGTGCACAAATGCTGTTTGTGACGGTACTGGTTGTCGACATGATTTTGTTTTGATTACTTTTGTGTTACACTGGTTGAAATCACAATGTGCTAACTGATATACTGTCCATTTTACCTTGATAATGAAACAGAAACAGCAGATGTGTATTTCAGCGCATGATTAATGTTACCTTTTAGGATTTTGCTACACCCTAAAGCTGTTTTTCTCCTCCTATATTCAGAGAGCCACACCTAAGGAAGGTTTAAAGCCAGAGGACTTTGAGCAGTTTGAAGATTTTGGCTCTGCCTGCCTCACTGATGGTGAAAGCGTAAAACTACTGACGTTCCTCCAGGAGGAGAAGAATCAGGTATTTCTTCTTTGAAACAGCCGACAGAGAGAAATCTGCTCTGTCCTGACTGCCTGTGTCCATCAACAGTGTTGATCTGTCATACATCACTAAAAGCAGAGTTTACACCACAGCCTCCTGAGCAACAACAGCCTCACATCTACTGAAGCGAACAGCAGCAGCTACTTTCCTGCTCCTGTCCAGCTCTGCTCTACATTAACATGCAGCCTGTGCTCTGTGCCTGCGACAGCCTCTTGACCTGGAGGTGTGGAGAGGAGGAGTGGAGCAGATATTCAGTCAGATTTCTCGCTCCACTGATAACCCTCCTCAATGCGGCACGTCTCTAAGTGCCCTTGGTCGTCCCTTCTCTCCACGCGCCATGAAGCTGTGTGTAACCTCCTTTTAGAAGCATGTGCTACTTCATACTTTTTCCTGAGGCTGAAACAATCTCAAGAGGCTCCAATGATTGATTAACAAATGAGATAACATGGCTGTAAACTTGGAGATATTGGAGCAGACTTATCACATTGATTGTTGTCCACTTACATAATGAGCGCTTTAATATTTTCTTTCCCATATTTGATAGGAAGAAAATGTTTTCCTCTTTCTTCTTGTTTTAAGGGGCTTGTCAGGACCATGGGCTGTGTTCTCATTGCACCTATCTTAAAGGAATCTCTAAAAACCGAGAAGTTTCGATCACTGCCAGGCTGCTCTCACACATCTCACCAGGGTAGGTACAAACAACTCATCTGTCCAACATCCCTTTATTCTTTTCATTAGCTTTAACTCCCTCCCTGTTGTTTAGACTTGCAGCCCGAATGAGCTCCTGCACAGCTTTCTTCAACTGATTGAGGACATCAACCCCGGCGCCATCTCTGAGACCATCATAGCTCTTATTCCACATCTTCAAACAGGTAACACAACCCACACAGAGATTACAGGGCACCACAGAAACATGAAACTATGACAGAGAAAATTCTTGTATGATGCATGAAAAGAGACAGATTACATCATTTTTAAAAAGATGACCACGTTTAAATGATTTTAGAAAACTTAACTAACTGCATTAACTCATAATACATGTCTAATATAATTTCAAGATCCGAGCATTAATGGGTAACTGACACGCATAAACCTTAAGAAAAGAAATCAAACACAGTAAAAGAAATCCAACGGCACCCATCATGGTGACTGATTTAGTAAGTTTCTTCACCATAAAAACAAAGAAATCAGTTTCTCTGAAGATAGTGAGTAATTTTGCACTAATGTGCCCTATGTTTTCTCACCTAATTCAAAACTATTATACAGGGAGAGCACTTGGACTATGATTACTATCATCAAGGGACATATTCAGAGGTTATTAGCCCAAGCATGGTGATAGCTGCCCTGGGTCTCGGCCATTTACTACGTCTTCCCTGTCTGCTCTCTACACTCTGTCTCTTTTTAGCCGTCCTATACAGGGAAATGGGTAGAATGCCAAATAATATATCTTAAATAATTAAAAAAAACATGTCGCAAAATGCCTAGCCGTTTCTATTTTAGAGTATAAAATCAATCTGAAGTCGACCAGATTAGTGATCCATGCAGGAATTTAGTTCCAAGTGGCTCAAGAATAAATGGACACCTCTCTTAAATTTAATGGCTATCCCACAAACCCCCATGAATGAAGATGTTTTTGCAGGATGTTTGAATTCAATGACATTGGTCTTAACAAGATATGGTTTTGAAACTGACAAGAGATTTCAAGTGTTGCTACTTCTGCTTCATTTGTTTACTGCTGATAAACTGACATCTTTCTCTGACATCTCTTAAGTGGTTTTCAAACTGGAGGGGGTGCAGATTTATGATGGGGGGGCAAAGAAGTTCGAGACAAGACTGCTTAAGAAGTCAGAGGCTTGAGTGTGTGTTGATACATGATTGCAATTTGAAGCACACATGTTATATATTTCAGCCATGAAAGTGACAACTTCCTTCATTTGTGAGTAAGTTTATGTTTCCTGGCAAGGAAAGAGTTAATGCCCAGAGGTAGATTTATTTAAAAAAAAAAAAAAAAAAAAAAAAAAAAAAGGAGATCTTATTCAGTAATAAGATTGAATAATTTTTGCTTTTTCTGCAAGATGTCAAAGTGAAGTTGTGTAAAAACTATTTGTGACAGTATTTAAATTTATTTAGGCCTTTGCATGTTTATAAGCAAAGCAAACATTAAAGCATTTTTGAGAATGGGGCCTGAAAATAATTGCCATCTGCAAAAAGGGGGCACAGCAAAACAAATTTTGGGTCCCACTGCTTTAATGAAGTGGGTTTTGTTCCCTCTGCTGTGCATTAATGTTAACCACAACCATTGTGTCTCTTCAAAGTGCTGCTTCAGCTGGAGGACAGCAGGGCTGCAGGGCTGGGCTCGGCCCTCTCTGCTCTGCAGAAGCAGCTGTCTTGGCTTCCTGTACCTTACACCCAGAAGCAGGAGGAGGCTGATGAGTACGGTCTGTGTCGCTGCTGCAACGCCCTGGCTGCTTTTACTCAACCGTTCATCGCAGAGGTGAAGAGGAAAAATGGAAATTACATCACAGGCTCTGAGGACAACGACATGAGGACTGAGCTTCTTAAGTTGTAGGTTTCCTTCTTAAAAAGGCAGAGTAATGAGTTGTTACAAAGTATGTTTTGGTTTGATGTTTTCTTGTTTTATCTCTGAATCCTTCCCATTTCATTAGTCCTTTTTTAGGAGTTGGTGGTAGTCAGAAAACTACAGAAGCTGGTTTCTGTCAGGTAAACAAATCTAAGTGAGACTTGCCAAATTAAAAAGGTGCAAACAAGTGTTCATCTTTCAGGATACTCAAACCATACCATGCATGGTTTAATTCAATGGCACCATCTAGTGGTGTAAATAATGACCACTACATTACTCACAGCCCCTGACACTCCACAGTCCACATAAATACTTTAAACTGTGTTTTTTGCAATTAAAGAAGCTGAAACAATACTGCAATATTAATAAAATACAATTGATTCTGCATCTTATACTACAGCAACCAGAAGGAGTAACATCATTAATGTATGTCTTTGTGTTGTTCAGTCTGCAAGAACAGAAATGTTGCTGCCACTAAGCACCAAGAGGGTCAACATTTTGGTTTTAAACCACATCATTTGAACTTTTTATATTGTTAATTTTGCTGCTTTTTTTCCGTAACTTAAACTTTTTATATCCAAAGTTCCTTTTTTTTAATTTTGTCATCTTGACTAAGCACCTCAAGTTTCTAAGCAAGTATGTCATACTTTTGACATTTTATTTCATAATTTTGACCAAGTATCTAATTATTTTACCTTTTTCTTACATTTTCAACTTTATATCTCTCAATTCTAACTTTACTCTCATAAATTCTATGAAGTATTTCATACATTTAACTACAAACTTCATAATTTTGTTTTTTATCTTTTTATCTTGACTTTTTGTCTCACAGTTTAATTTATCTCATAATACAGATTTATCTTAAACTTATGACATAGTATCTAGTTTTTACGACTTTATCTCATAATTAAAAACAGAAATCTCATTAGGGCAAGTGCTCTCATTTATTTCTGTACCAGGCAGAAACCGCTTCTGTTGGAAACATAAATTTTCATTTAAAAATCTTCCTGAATGAAATTGTTGAGTTGACAAATATGTTGAAGTTTTCACTCTGGTTGTCTGCAGCTGCATGTGGAGCTTGAGAGAACCTTTGCTTGCTGCAGAACTGAACCGAGACAGAAAAACATCGCTCTGGCTCTTTGCAACAGAGATCATGGTAAAAGCCTGTTTCCTGTCAGTGGACAACAGGTGAAACAACTGACATGACTCAGGGTGACTTTGCTTTCTAACCATCGTCCCTGTTCATTTCTTATCCCACAGGTCATTTTTCCTGCCATCCAACAGTCTCTGCCCGAGCTCCTGTTCTTTCACTCTGGGAAGAAATGTGTCCTGACAGACAGCAGTCAGTCCAAGGAGGCCAGAGCTTCTTTGGCTTATATTCTGTTTGTGCAGCTCATCAGCATTGACAGTTTTCCTGCTGTGTTCAGGTGAGAGTGATAAACCTGCTCACTCATTGTTTCTGTCCTGAGTAAAGTCTAACTCTACTCTTCCTACTTTTCCAGCCCCGTGTTTGTTCTTCAACGAAACATGGAATACATCAATCAGCTCCTCAGCAGGTATTTCTTTTATATGACGTACACTTCATGAACTCCTCATTTTAAAGTTACTGAGTCTTCATGTCATTGGGTTCAATCTTTTCTTCCCCCACAGCAAAAGTGAATCACACCTGCAGAAAGGACTGGTAATGATACTAGATAGTATTGAAGAAAAAGTCCAAACAAGATTAAGTAACAAGATTAAGAATAAAACAAAGCAGAAAATAGCTGTACTGATTTTTTGGTTTCCTCTCAGGCGCTGTATGCTAAAAACTTGGAGGGTTTGCAGGACAACAGTCTTCCTGTGTGTCTGCTGGAGCTGAGGAGCTTCAACAGTGGGCCACAGGTGAGACAGCAAGGCCTTCAGCGTCAGATAAGCAGAGGCTGTTATGATTTTCAACATAACACAAAACCACCAGTTTATCTGCAGGAAAGTGGACATGTAGTTTTGAATATATATGATATCAGTTCTCACTGCTGCCCTCAGGGAAGAGGTACAGGTCCAGCAAAGCCCACACCTCTAGATTTACAAACACTTTCTATCCCAGTGCAATCCGAGTACTGAACACTCAATAGCTCATCAAGATAATGTTGAAGTGTTTCAGCCATGTCACTGTGCAATATTATCTATGTAATAGCATCTATCTGTGCAATTGTATCTACCTCCATTTTCGCTGCTACCATGCACTCTACTGCACTGTTGCCCACTTGTACATTCTTCTTTATGCTCCCTTGTAAATATTTTATTTAGCTTACTGTATTTTATTTTTATATTTCATACCTTACTTTCGGGTATTGCACCACCAGAGTTGTCTTTCTAATTTCGTCTTACATTGTGTATGCGTGTACACTGTATGATGACAATTCTATTCTATTCTATATCCATTTTGGACGACTAAAGCTATAAAAAAATAAGAAATTCATCCCAAGGTTTCATATGTTGAGGATATCTTTCAGATGCATTCCAGCGTAAACTTTGGTCGATTGTTAACTTTAAGTGTTTTGTAATTTGCAGAATTTGCAGCATGTTCTTACAAACTGTCCCATTAAACATTTGGTAAGTATTATGCTTGATTAGAAAATACTGCTCGGTATAACCTTCACATAACGTGAAACTCATGATTCAGCTGATTGGTATTTGTTCTCCACTTCCCCAGAGAGAAAAAGGATTAAAGGTTTTGCAGCTTTTCATCAATAAATTAGACCCAGAAGCAAAGCACAAGTTCTTCAGGTGAGAGAGACATGAGGGGAAAGTTCATACTTTAACTGCACAGACTACGCTGAATATATTGTACTTTTTTTACCCTAAGCCTCTGTTTTCACTGCAGCTGTTGCTTCATAATTATCCTCTTTTGTACATTTTTTTCTTCCACTTTTTATCAGTACTTAATTCAAAGTGCTATAGGGCAGAGCTTCCCAAACTTTCCAGCCTGAACCTCCATTAAATAGCCATGACAGAGACTAGTGACCATCTGCAATAGGAATACATAAAGACATACAGAGAAGGTCAAAGAAGCTCTAAGATACATAATTCAGCGTATGAGTATAAAAATAAGACTACCTGTATGCATCTCTGTGTTTCCTAAATTAATCTGCATCTGCTGAAACCAACTTTTTTCTGGTTCAGTCACCTTAAGGGTCTTGAACAAAGAAATGAGGAAAATAAATCAAATGCTTTGTGTTTGTATGTCCATCTGCGTATAAAATTGAATGCTCCTTTTTTGTTGATAGTTTAACAATTATGGATGAATTATGTAACTGTAAACAGTTTTTGATTTTGGATGACATTTTACCTATCAGGTATCATTACTTTGGGAACCACAGCCCCACCTTAAGTCTGTGTCCTCCTCCTCCTAGATAACGATATGTAGTTCCACATACTACTGGCTATTTATTTCACAAATTTTCTGTTGCAGGTGTGTGTTAAAAACCAGCAATCACACAGGAGTTGTGAGTTATATCATAAAAAATATCAGGAGCCAAGTAGAACTGTCAATGCAGGTGAGATAAAATGCCAACTTCCAAATGTAATTTAACTGTAATGGTTTTGTTTTCTTTAGAGAAATGAGGAGATCATGGCATTGTTTAAACTTAAGTGATTTTATATCTTTTATTCACCCCCTTTAGCCGGGCAACGCCAATAAATGGTTTCTGGGAGAAGACCTCGTCCCATTGTTGGCACTGGTGTTGTGTTTTTCTCAAGGGGCAGACACTGATTTGCTGAATGGTATGGACAGGTAGGTAACACACGTGTCCCTGCTTTACTGTCACTTCTGACCCTGCATAAGGCACGGCTCAATTTTATGTGCGAATGTTTGTCAGAGCAGAGTGAATACAGTCTGAAAAAGATGCTAGCCTGATTATCTGAGAAACAAAGCACTTGAAGTCTAAACCCCTAATGAAGATGGGGGTTACCAGCAAAATAGCAAAGCTGTCAGGACTGAGATACTGAGTGTATTACTTTTCATTATCTTTAAAGGATTGTAATATCCAGCTGTTTTACGAAGTCATGTCTCTTTTTTTCAGGGTGATGGAGAGTTTAAATCTTCTACGCTATCTCTTCATCAGAGACAAAGAGCTCAGAAACGAAGTAAGTCTCCCTAACTCAACACTGTGACTGGTCAGTCTTAAGGGTTAATGCAGAAAGCTCATGATCTCCCCCCCACCTTCAGACAGACGCGTGGGAAGAGCTGTGCAGGATGAAAGATGAATACCTCAAAATGCTGCGTGTGTGTATCAGCATGTCAAGAGGATATTATTCTGCTGAACTGAAGGCTCTGAGAGAGGATCACAAGCTAAAAGCTAAAGGTAGGCAGCTCCTGCTGATCTGTGCAGCAAGGAACACTGAGATGGAAAACAGTGATATGGTACCTCGTTCTTACCCAGGAATCTTTCTTTCCTAGAGGCCAGAGATGCTGCTAGAACAACGAGATTAGTAAAAAGCATCACTGTGAAACATGGGGACGTTTCCAATATGTCTCCAGAGAACCAGCATCAGGTACAGAAACCTTTTTCATCCTGTATCAGCTTAATTTTTATCTTCTAAGTATAGGAAAACTGACAATTCTCATGTGTTGCAGGCGCTGCAGAGTGCTTTAGTGACCTTTGACCTCATGGAGAGTCTTATCTTCCGGATTGAAGAGATAGCTGAGGAAAAACTCAAGGTTTGCAGCTAAACATGACTAACATTCATAAATATCTTCCATCATAAACACAGGCTCCTAACTTTCTCTGTATTTTATCATTTATAACCAACTTCCAAAATCCTCTATCTGCACTAGTGTATTTTTCCACATTTAGGATCGTTACCTTGAGTAAACTGTCATTAAATCACAAATAGTTTTACCTCACAAAGCTCTGACATGTGGTTATTTGTATTATTTACCATAGATTTACCATTTTTATTTTATCACTTTTTTCAGTGAACACTGGCTTCTCATTAGTTCCCGTTTCTGGTTATTTATTTATTTGTTTTACAGTATTTGTAGTATGTTTCTCAGATTATGTTAGCTATTTTTTATATACTGGATTTCATGCAGCTTCATGTGGGAAAAAAAAATCCATCTGCTTGTGATTAAATGTTCCTTCCAAGTGCTTGGTTATTATTATTATTATTATCTTAATTTTGAATTATTATTTGCTGTTTATACTGAAAAATAAAGTATCAAAGCGTGCATTTCCCCTGAGTGTCATCAATCAGACATGTTTCCTGTTAACATGTTGGATCACCTGCTGAGCTTTAGAGCATATCTCGTAGCATCTCCCACACAGGACTGCTTTCAATGATGTGAGCCTGAGCCAGAGACATCCGGTTACGGATACTGTCGACATGAGGTTTACTGGTGGCCTGTGGACAAATGAGCTGTGGTTTATGTCAGAATTTGCAAAGGAAACAACAATAGAACAACAACAGTATCGAGAAATACCACATTAAAGCACTGCTGCTGCCTTTACCTTGGCGATTGTTAACATTCCTTTGACAATCTCAGCATTGTTTCGCACCGGCAAGATCCTGAGGTTGCTTCCAAAAAATCTGAGAAGAGAAAAAAGAGGGGAAAAAAAATCAACATGCTATAATAACAATGATAATACATGTTATTTAAAATCGCCTTCCAGGACACCCAAGGTTGCTGTATAGCTCCAAATATTGTAGAAAATATGGGAATACTCATCCCATCGTCTGTGTAACTTTATTTCCCTCCCTTTGGCTTGTTCTCCTAGCATGCCTCTCTAGAGTGACCTCATGTGACAAGAACAAATACCTCCTGCACTTACTTTTGTTGAATTGCAGTCAATATTTTCATTTCCTTTTGTCCGTTAAAAGGGGCGAAGAAAAGCAAGAAGCTGTTTCTGTGCACTTGCACGAATGTATTTATCCTCTCATCGAGTCCAGATTCCTCAAATCTCTCAGGAAGCTCTTGGGGGTCCACCAAAATAAAGGCAATACCTGGAAAACACAGTGTGTATGTATCACAATTTAGTGATGTCAACAGTCTTTTTAAATTGACACCAAACTCCTCTACTACTGTGAAGTGTTCTGCTAATTCTTACCTCGACAAAAGGTAATTTTTAAAATAAAGTCTTGGTAAAATAACAAGAGAAGTAGATTTTAAATAAATATGACCTATCTTTTTTTCATCACATTAAACTGCAATATCCCATTAGTAACAATGACAGACTCTTTGCAACAGCACTTGAAGTTTCGCTCAGGTGCTTTTAATTACTCTTGATTACTGCTGATACCTTGAAACAGTCCACCTGTGGCAAATTAAACTGATTGGCCCACGTACTCCAGGTGTGATAAGCTTGTTGCATCACACTCAAAATGACTTAAGGCTGTGAATGCTGTCCAAGGTGCTTCAACTACACACTTAGCAAGGGATAAACACTTTAGACCACTGATTCCCAACCTGTGGTCCGCGGCCCCAAGGTGGGCCGCCAGGGTCTTATTAGTGGGCCGCCAAATCACTTCCAAAATAGCATGATTTTAGTGAAGGGTGATAATATAAAGATACAAATATACAGAATAATGAATTATGTTAAAACCCAGATAGGTTTTAAAACAAATTAAAACTGTCCTAATAGTCATATAGAAAAAAAAAATCTTTAAGAAAGCATGCCCAGTTTGTAACATGATCCAAAATGCGACAACAACCTGAAATGTACTACAAAAAAAAAAAGTAATAAAACAGAAAATGTAATGACTGGTCAATAATGTAACAAAGTTGCAGGGCCGGAAAGTCACAAAAAGAATGTAGTAAAACCCAAAATATAATAACTGACCCACAACGTAAAAACTTGTCACACTCTGTACTTATTGGGTCAGAGGTGGGCCGCAAACATTTTTGAGACTTAAAAGTGGGCCATGAGCTGTAAAAGGTTGGGGACCACTGCTTTAGACAATGTGATATTTTAGTCTTTTTCTTTTTAATAAACTTTATCAATTTAAAAAAAATCTCTTTTCATTTCGTCATTATCGGGTGTTAAGTTTGAATTCCTGCAAAAAAAAAAAAAAAATCAGTTTTACAATCAAACTGCAAGGTCTGCTACACAAGGTCTGAATACTTTCTGTCTAAATATGCTTTATAATAGCAGCTTGTCCCTGTACAAACAAATACGTGCAAGCTTAAGGTTTATGAACTCCACTTTTACTCTAAAAGTTGTTTTTTTTTTTTTTTTTTTTAAATCAAAACTAATGATATTTTCTCAAGTTTATATCATAAACAGACAATAAAGCAGGTTTACCGGACAGAGGGAAAATTAAGGCTCCAGACTGAACACTGTCCGAAAATCTGATTTTATGCTGCTGCGCACTGAGCATCCGGCTTGTGTCGTGGCTCTGGACAAAAACAACAACAATCAAAACAACAACAACGAAGTTAATGTTAGGTAACTTTTTCCCGTCAAGAGCAACACTAACCTTAATATGACACAACAAAATAAGCTGCTGTTAATATCTGTAGATGTTACAGTAAAACTCAGACTCCCTCTTACCTGGAGTGATGTGCTGGCGATAATCGTTGTTTTCCATTGGGGAGTCATTTCACTGTTCGCTGCCATCATTTACTTCTTACTGAAAGATTTATAAATACTTTAACTTTTAAAATACGACCTCAAAACTAGTTTTTCTGGTGTATTCAACGGTTGACGATTGGGAGCGCGTGCACGAGAAAGCTAACCGTCATTTCTCCTCGCACGCGGGGTGCACGAGCGCCCGTGTTGCAGTAACACAGAGAATCCACGAGGGGTCGCTGTGGTACCATCCAATTACAGTCAAGGATTTTAAAACACGTTTGTATCTAAATGGTACAAAAACATTAACATAAAATTTAACCTTTACGACTGAGGTTGTTTGATTATTAAAGTCACATTTTAATGAGCTACACCTGGAGGGTTTACATGGTCAATAAGACTGGGTGTCTTACCTGTTAATTAAGTGGCAGAATAGTATAGTCTACCTGAATTATTTTTAATTAAAGAAAAATGAAGGCCTTATCCCATATCCTGTTTGTAAGGAACTTTCAACTCAGCACTTAATTGACCTTTTATTTTTTTTGTGTTGAAAGCCAATGGTTATATTTTTCATTGTGAGACGATGCTACAATGTCACCGATACAGGCGTCCTTATGCTGTGAATAAGTACAACCACGAAGTATAATTTCATACCAATGTTATTCAAGTAAGTCAGTAAATAAATTAATACATTAATAAACAGTTTTTTTTTTCAAAGGAAAAAAGATTTAGTCGCCGCTTGCTACTTTTTTAAACCTTTGCTGTCCAATTCAGAAATCACATTTCCATTCATTGAACATAAGTTGAGCAATTTTTAAACAATACAATAGCTAATACTTGTATTAAAATGGTTCAATAAAGTGAGCAATATGATGGTGAGAAACAACCTTTTTTTTTTTTCCAGAAACACAAATCTTTATTTTCAGTATGACATTAAATGCAAGCCATTGGGCTGATACTACTTTTCTTTAAGAAACTTCAGTCAACCATATCATTTGAACACTGCCATGAAAAGGAATTTTTCTCACTCCATGTCATTTTTAGAGATTTGGAGCAACGTCAATTTAACACATACAAAAATGTTAGCATGCAGAACAGCCCATTTGTGTCAAGAAACTGTCCAAAGGGCCAAATGGAGAAGCAAAAATAAGCTTCAGCAAAGCTCAGTGTTGCAGAGTGCAAATCAAGAGACTGATAAATTATTACAAATTAAGACAAACTTCATGGAAAGAACTTTCAGTGTTCATTGAGAAAGCATTAACTGTCTGGCAGGCGCTACTGTATGCAATTAGTGATGTGTTTCCAGCTCCACGATGGTCCACTCCCCCTGCGGAGAAGCAGCATCTTCTGGGGAGAAGCTGGTCACTGTGATGCTGGTGGAGGAGTCATCCATGGGGGAGATGAGCTCCGCCCAGCGTTTGAAGGTCTCCTTCTCCGGGGAGAGGAAGGCCTGTGAGTCCAGGCAGTCACGTGAGAGCGACAGAGTCTGTTTGATGAGATACTGGGCCAGGTTGAGCTCCTCAGGTACAGGATTTATGACGCCCAGGTTTGACTCATGGTCTGAGAGGAGCTGCCTGAGCAGGCTCCAGTCACTCTCTGCAAACTCACTGCTGTTATCATGGTTCCCTTTTAGATTTTCCTCCTCTTCCTTCAGTTTAGAGTTCTTGTCCGAGCAGTGCTCAAAGGCTTCTCCCACATCCATCTCGTAAATGGGAGAGAGGGCTTTGGAAGGTCGGCGGTCATGTTTGCAGCTTTGATCCAATCTGTCACAACCATTGTCCCCTAAAAACAATTGACAATACTGCAAAATGACAAACTGAAACACTCCTCCAAATAGTCTTTTTTCTTTCTTTAAAAGAGACTGAGTCTAGCCTACCAAAATAAAACACTGATTGCTAAAGTTTACCCTTAATGCAGCTGTGTCCTTAAAGATATTCCATAATAAAGTAAGGTGAGGACCGTTGTTCGGTTAATGACACTGGTGGTCAAGTTATGTTCGGTTGACTTCAATAGTTAATAATTCACCAGTCACTTAAAATATGGATATCATAAATACACAGTTGCTTTAGAGGTAATGCACAGAGGATTGCTTTGATGTGCATCTCTTTATTCACCTACTGAAACAAAATAAGCCATGCATTGCCAGCACCAGTGAATTTTGCATCGGTCAGTAGTGACAGTGATATGTTTTCAGATTTACGTGCAGGTCTATGAACGGGCAGACCCATGAAACAGGTTTCGTACTGTCACCAAAACAAAATAAGAAATGCAAGCAACAGTGCTTCAGTTAGCAGCACAAAAATATGGCAACACCACACCATCTTTTGACATTCTTAGTGTTTTTTTTTTGTCTTAACAGTTCCAAAAAAAGAAGTAAAAAAATCACTGTTGGATGTTTGAAACAAAATATCTTACATGTTTGCACTGGGACAGACCCTAACTACTGGTGCAGCAGGATGTCTTTTTCTGGATGTGATGAGTGAAAAAAGAGAGACATGGTGGAACCATGACAGCTGCTCTAGTGACACTTCACGTACTTTACAGAGGAGGCTACTGACACTACATTAACCTACTGAACAAAAGCTTTTAGACAACAGAACAGTTTTCTCATAAACTGGACAAACTTCAATCTAGACACAAAGCTACTGGGAATGACAAAAAGTGATGGATCAAAGAAATAAAAACAACAATGTATGGAATATGATGAATTGAATGACAAATAAATTCTGACGGGAGCATGCATGTGTGCAGTGCAAACAAAAAATAAAGCAAATAAACAAAGAAAAAATACATTCTCAAATATAAATAAAACAGCAAAGAGATGCAAGGGAAAAGTTCCCAGGTACAACACACCTTTCTGAGTAGCAGTGGCAGTTTAGTGTCATCAATATTGTATTGAAACATTTTTATTTGACTGTGAAGTCAATTAATTTCACTAAAGAAATCTGAAAAATATCATTACTTGCTNTTCCTGCAAAAAAAAAAAAAAAAAATCAGTTTTACAATCAAACTGCAAAATAAGGTCTGCTACACAAGGTCTGAATACTTTCTGTCTAAATATGCTTTATAATAGCAGCTTGTCCCTGTACAAACAAATACGTGCAAGCTTAAGGTTTATGAACTACACTTTTACTCTAAAAGTTTTTTTTTTTTTTTTTTTAATCAAAACTAATTATATTTTTTCATGTTTATATTATAAACAGACAATAAAGCAGGTTTACCGGACAGAGGGAAAATTAAGGCTCCAGACTGAACAGTGTCCGAAAATCTGATTTTATGCTGCTGCGCACTGAGCATCCGGCTTGTGTCGTGGCTCTGGACAAAAACAACAACCAAAACAACAACAACGAAGTTAATGTTAGGTAACTTTTTCCCGTCAAGAGCAACACTAACCTTAATATGACACAACAAAATAAGCTGCTGTTTATATCTGTAGATGCTACACTAAAATCTAAACCCAGACTCCCTCTTACCTGGAGTGATGTGCTGGCGATAATCGTTGTTTTCCATTGGGGAGTCATTTCACTGTTCGCTGCCATCATTTACTTCTTACTGAAGGAATTATAAATACTTTAACTTTAATAATACGACCTCAAAACTAGTTTTTCTGGTGTATTCAACGGTTGACGATTGGGAGCGCGTGCACGAGAAAGCTAACCGTCATTTCTCCTTGCACGCGGGGTGCACGAGCGCCCGTGTTGCGGTAACACCGAGAATCCACGAGGGGTCGCTGTGGTACCAGCCAATTACAGTCAAGGATTTTAAAACAACGTTTGTATCTAAATGGTACAAAAACAGTAACATAAAATTTAACCTTTACTTTAATGAGCTTTAATGAGCTTTAATGAGCTACACCTGGAGGGTTTACTTGGTCAATAAGACTGGGTGTCTTACCTGTTAATTAAGTGGCAGAATAGTATAGTCTACCTGAATTATTTTTAATGAAAGAAAAATGAAGGCCTTATCCCATATCCTGTTTGTTAGGAACTTTCAACTCAGCACTTAATTGACCTTTTATTTTTTTGTGTTGAAAGCCAATGGTTATATTTTTCATTGTGAGACGATGCTACAATGTCACCGATAGAGGTGTCCTTATGCTGTGAACAAGTACAACCACGAAGTATAATTTCATACCAATGTTATTCAAGTAAGTAAATAAATTGATATATTAATAAACAGTAATATTTTTTTTCAAAGGCAAAAAGATTTAGTTGCTGCTTGCTACTTTTTTTAAACCTTTGCTGTCCAATTCAGAAATCAAATTTCCATTCATTGAACATCAGTTGAGCAATTTTTAAACAATACAATAGCTAATACTTGTATTAAAATGGTTCAATAAAGTGAGCGATATGATGGTGAGAAACAACCTTTTTCTTTTCCAGAAACACAAATCTTTATTTTCAGTATGACATTAAATGCAAGCCATTGGGCTGATACTACTTTTCTTTAAGAAACTTCAGTCAACCATATCATTTGAACACTGCCATGAAAAGGAATTTTTCTCACTCCAAGTCATTTTTAGAGATTTGAAGCAACGTCAATTTAACACATACAAAAATGTTAGCATGCAGAACAGCCCATTTGTGTCAAGAAACTGTCCAAAGGGCCAAATGGAGAAGCAAAAATAAGCTTCAGCAAAGCTCAGTGTTGCAGAGTGCAAATCAAGAGACTGATAAATTATTACAAATTAAGACAAACTTCATGGAAAGAACTTTCAGTGTTCATTGAGAAAGCATTAACTGTCTGGCAGGCGCTACTGTGTGCAATTAGTGATGTGTTTCCAGCTCCACGATGGTCCACTCCCCCTGCGGAGAAGCAGCATCTTCTGGGGAGAAGCTGGTCACTGTGATGCTGGTGGAGGAGTCATCCATGGGGGAGATGAGCTCCGCCCAGCGTTTGAAGGTCTCCTTCTCCGGGGAGAGGAAGGCCTGTGAGTCCAGGCAGTCACGTGAGAGCGACAGAGTCTGTTTGATGAGATACTGGGCCAGGTTGAGCTCCTCAGGTACAGGATTTATGACGCCCAGGTTTGACTCGTGGTCTGAGAGGAGCTGCCTGAGCAGGCTCCAGTCACTCTCTGCAAACTCACTGCTGTTATCATGGTTCCCTTTTAGATTTTCCTCCTCTTCCTTCAGTTTAGAGTTCTTGTCCGAGCAGTGCTCAAAGGCTTCTCCCACATCCATCTCGTAAATGGGAGAGAGGGCTTTGGAAGGTCGGCGGTCATGTTTGCAGCTTTGATCCAATCTGTCACAACCATTGTCCCCTAAAAGCAATTGACAATACTGCAAAATGACAAACTGAAACACTCCTCCAAATAGTCTTTTTTCTTTCTTTAAAAGAGACTGAGTCTAGCCTACCAAAATAAAACACTGATTGCTAAAGTTTACCCTTAATGCAGCTGTGTCCTTAAAGATATTCCATAATAAAGTAAGGTGAGGACCGTTGTTCGGTTAATGACACTGGTGGTCAAGTTATGTTCGGTTGACTTCAATAGTTAATAATTCACCAGTTACTTAAAATATGGATATCATAAATACACAGTTGCTTTAGAGGTAATGCACAGAGGATTGCTTTGATGTGCATCTCTTTATTCACCTACTGAAACAAAATAAGCCATGCATTGCCAGCACCAGTGAATTTTGCATCGGTCAGTAGTGACAGTGATATGTTTTCAGATTTACGTGCAGGTCTATGAACGGGCAGACCCATGAAACAGGTTTCGTACTGTCACCAAAACAAAATAAGAAATGCAAGCAACAGTGCTTCAGTTAGCAGCACAAAAATATGGCAACACCACACCATCTTTTGACATTCTTAGTGTTTTTTTTTGTCTTAACAGTTCCAAAAAAAGAAGTAAAAAAATCACTGTTGGATGTTTGAAAGAAAATATCTTACATGTTTGCACTGGGACAGACCCTAACTACTGGTGCAGCAGGATGTCTTTTTCTGGATGTGATGAGTGAAAAAAGAGAGACATGGTGGAACCATGACAGCTGCTCTAGTGACACGTCACGTACTTTACAGAGGAGGCTACTGACACTACATTAACCTACTGAACAAAAGCTTTTAGACAACAGAACAGTTTTCTCATAAACTGGACAAACTTCAATCTAGACACAAAGCTACTGGGAATGACAAAAAGTGATGGATCAAAGAAATAAAAACAACAATGTATGGAATATGATGAATTGAATGACAAATAAATTCTGACGGGAGCATGCATGTGTGCAGTGCAAACAAAAAATAAAGCAAATAAACAAAGAAAAAATACATTCTCAAATATAAATAAAACAGCAAAGAGATGCAAGGGAAAAGTTCCCAGGTACAACACACCTTTCTGAGTAGCAGTGGCAGTTTAGTGTCATCAATATTGTATTGAAACATTTTTATTTGACTGTGAAGTCAATTAATTTCACTAAAGAAATCTGAAAAATATCATTACTTGCTTGTTATTTACCTGAACATAAATTTTAAAGGTGCTGCATATAGTATCTAAGCATCAACAAACCTTTCTGTGGACATTTTCACAAAAAACAAACACTAGTTTGACCCTGTGTTGCTCAATTCTGTCGACATTGAGATTCTTTTGAAGACCTGAGATTGAATTATAAATGCCTTCACTTTGCTGTAAATAAGGGTGAATATTTGCAGGTCATGTGCAACCAATGCAAAAAACAAACCCCTCATATGAAGCTGCAGTGAAACTAAAAACTAACAACACAGCAAAACATTTAAAATGCTTTCAGCCTAGCACAGCTTTAATGACACAAGAGGTAAACTTTCGCAACATACTTCAAACTTTAACATTTAAGTTATGAGGTTTAAATCATTTGTAGCTTTAATTCAAAGGATAAAACAATCTTGTCCCTTGTCAGATTCTGTAGGTCACCTGAAGCCATTATCATAAATTTTAGTCCGTAGCTTTAATAGTCATATAAGTAGAGTGGCCTTAGATTATCACAACAATGGTCCTACTGTGATAACAGTTATCAAAACTCGCTCAGATTTGATCTATTAATGCTTAAATATGACATATAGCACCTTTAAATGTTTTAAATTATGTATGGCTTAAAATGCCAACAATTATTCCACTGCATAAAAGAAATGACAAAAATAATCAAATATTTGTTATGTACATAAAAGTGCATTGGTATAACTATGTCACACGCCTTTCTCAAGGCAGATATTTTTGACAGATACAATTGTATGATCAGTCAGAGTAAAGAGTACACTGCTTTCCCTTTTGTCGTGTAAACTGAGATACCAAGGCCTACGTGCCTCTGACTACAGGTAGTTCAGTTGTTTCAAATGTACAGTTTGGGTTCTTAGCTCTGATGAGACCAATCACCATCTTCAGAAGGATATTGATGTTTCAAATTCAAATCTACAACGGCTACACAATCTGATGGGTGGGAATGAGAGAAAACTTTTGGGTAGGAGAGTAGAATGATTGTTTGAATTTGAACCTTGACTCATAACTAGTTGCTAAACTAGTTTGCTTATTGATATCCTTTTTCTGACAGAGGGATAGGTACATGTGTAGGTAAGGTTTAGGAATTCGAGCAGAGGTGGATGAATCTTGCAGGGATAAACTACGTCTACACTTGTGGAGATTTACGGGTAAGAGATGGGTTTGGATTGAGGGTCTAAGAAGGCTCCTTAGATCATACTTTACCTGCTGGAGATTGTGCAGCATGAACAGGAGAGTCCCCTGTTAGCTGAGGCTCATTTAAGTCTAGATGTAAGTCAGCTTTCTTTCCTTCGTGAGTTTTGCGCGGGCATCCATTGTATTGTTCAGTGTGCCGCAGGTCCAGGTGGCACGGGCGCTCCTGGGGAGGGAGGTCTCTGATGTCGGAGTCAGAGGCAGGACCGCTTGACTTCACACCATCTAACTGGATGTTCACATTCTCCTCTTTCTCTGGTTCTTGGATTTCTGTAAGAAAAATGGAGGATTTCTCTTCCTGTTCCTCGCCCTCTTCTTTGTGCTTTTCGAGGTGGTTGTGTTGGCCAGAGGAGGGGGCACAGTTAGACTGAGGAGTAATGGAGTCAGACTCAAAAACATCACAGGGAGTTAAGGTGTCGTCAGGCTGTTGAGGTGGAGTTTGGACCCCGCCCTCCTCTGAGCCTAACTCCTCACACTCGTCCACAGAGAGCAGCACAGAGCGCCGGAAATTAGACGTAGACTGATAGTCGGGCTGGTCGTTCTGCTCTCCTCCATCATCGTCAAAAGCTAGATTAACGATCCCCTGAAAGTGCGGCGAAGGTTCAGTTGGCGCCGGCTCAGCCTGACCTGGAATCACCTCAACTTCTGACCTCTCATCCTCAGTGGCCTCCTCATCCTCCTCTTCGTCCTCGGAGGAGAAGAGCTGGGGTTCAGGGATGCTCTTCACCGTCACAGTCGCCTCCACCTCTGAGTGCTCCTCCTCCACGTGCACCTCCTCTCTGTGCACCCAGGAACGAGGACGCTGTCTCACTCCTTCCTCCTCGCTGGTGGTCTCTGCGTCCCGCCCTCGCATTCGCACCTCCACTCTCAGTCCTGCTCCACCCTCGTACATCTTTAACTCCTCTGGGGTGCTTGTGTCACTACTGCTGCGGCCCAGGAAGTCGTGACAGCGCATGGTACCGCACTTGGAGACCCCTCTGTCGTTGGAGCAGTCGTCATCCTGCGAGCCCCCGGCATCGTAGTCCTCTGAGCGGGGTTTGATGTCGTCAGAGGAGGTGGTGTGTGTGCTGCCGGTCTCAGACTCAGGGCTGACCTGATGGTGGATGCCGCTCCATGAGTCCTCCAAGGGGGTGTCAGTGCTCCCCATGCTGCAGGGAGTGTCTATGGGTCGTTCAGTGTCTTTAGGGGAGCTTGGAGAGCTGGCCTCATGAACTTGTCCTCCACGGATATGAACTTTGTTGACTCCAGTTTGCGGCTGTTTGAAGGTGCCTGCTGTAGCAGATTGGACTTCGGGGACGTTGCCAGCTGCTGGTTCAATACTGGTTTCTACAACTGCACTATTAGTGTTATCTGACTGTTTGTCAGTATTCTGAGAACTCTGCTGCGAGCTCAGTGATAGTAATTCGCCTACAGCCTGGCTTGTTCGCTGGTCAGGGAGCACGACCTCTGTACTTCCATTCTGCTCCCTAACCTCAGCAGTCTTTTCAGCTGGAGCTGGCTCTGTTTTACATTCTAAACTTTTGCCGTTCGCTGCCTCTTTCCCCTTGGTTCCTGGTTTCTTAGAGGCAGCAGAAGCAGCAGCAGCAGCTGGGGTTTTGGCAGTTGCTCCAGATTTTGGAGAAGCTTTCTCTGTCGATAATTCTGTACTACTTTTTGGCTTTGGTCCAGACTTGGCAGCTACAGCAGAAGACTGCTTGGAGGGAGCTGGAGAGGGTTTTGTTGATTTAGCACTGGATTTAGCTGATGCTCCAGTCGCTGAAGTGGGTTTTGTGATCTTCTTTTTGGGAGCTTCACTTGCTGCTTTGTCTGCTACTGAGGGTTTGGAGCTGTCCTTGCTGTCGTCTTTTCTGGGAGAAGCCGGCTTTTTCATTGAGGATCCATGCTTGGCAACTAAACATTAGATATAACATAGCAGAACATTAACACATGGCGACAGGAGAGTGAGAAACATCTGAATGGATCAGACTTTAGAGTATCTCACGGTGGTCTGGTGTGCCTTTTCCTTTGTTTTCTGCTCTGGCTCCTGTCCCTCCAGCTGATGATTTCTCACCACTCTTTACTTTTCCACTTTCTCTCACACTCGACTTGTTGGTAGGGCTGTGAACAGACAAATAATCGTAAAACAATACTTTAACCACAGAACTTCTTACCACAACGTCTTAACTAACACAGACTTATGCCAGGAATGATCAGTATAAAATATTCATGAGGGAAACAGATGTGAGAGTAACTGGTGAATTAATGTTTCAGACCAGCAGGGGGCAGTAAGGCTTTTCTTCTATTCAGTCAAGGTCAAGCCTCAGAGACATGAGCTGATTATCAATGAGAAGTATTTCAAGCTGTTTTTTTGTGTTTTGTGCAGAAGGAACCTGTATGGTTTCAGAATGAAACATTTTTCCAAGTCTGTTATCAACTTTTAGGACACAGTTCATATTTTTATTTATGTAGCATTTCAGAGTGACTTTTCCCAGTACAGTTTAATAAGCTCTCTCATCGTAATTCATATAGTCTTTCTATAAATTACAATCTGAAATTCAACAGGCTGCAGAACAGAAATCAAGAAAATATTTCTTCTTTTAAAGCATATAAAAGAAAAAGAGAAAGAAAAGATGCAACAGCAGAATGTTTTAGTTTGACATCATCTCATGCTTGGTTTACATGGTTAAATATTAATCTGCTTCCTGGACAGATGGAGTTCGGATGAGGCTGAGAGAGAATGTTTTTATGACCTTCAGAAGACGGATAAGTTGGAATGGGCTTTTCAGGAAAAAATGCAATTCAACAGTCACTGCGAAGTAATTGTTGATCATTTGAATGTTTTTCGCCGCCTTTGCAGACACATGAGATCCATTCAATGACAGTGCAAAGTTGGTTTAGAACCCATGAAGGTGATAAATAAATGGATATGATGCACTGTATATTTTAGCTTTACCTAAAAAGTCTGTGTGTCATTTAAATCTTTCTGAATTTTTGGAATAAGTTCCTCTCCAAACTTTTTGGACTTTGTGTTTTTCTGCAATTCTGCATCTCACAGTGCAGCACCTGGCACTTATGATTTCTCAGGTTATTAAGAATTTTTTATGTTACCAGGAAGGTTTTTCAGCTTTCAGATGCCCTACAACTACTGCCTGGTAGTTATATCATAGTCGGACTGGAGGCTGGTAAAAACAATTTGCTAGCGCAGATAATAGTCTCATAATATCATTTAATAACTATTCAAAAAGAATAAGTGTGAAAACTTTCAGCTGAAGCAGGTGAAATATACCAGGCTGTATGAAATTTAAAAAACTTCCAAAATGATGCAAAACACTATGATGGTGTCTTTAAGCTGTTAAATGTTACAGTGTAACCTAATTAAGGCATGAGACAGTGTTGTCATGTTTTACACTTTGCTTCCATCAGTATTGGCGATTATGTTCTCCTTTTCAAAACTTTCCTAAAACGTTTTTATCTTTTCCTTTCCTGCTTTTCCTGCTGTTTTTATCAGTTGAAAAGAAAATTCACAGCCCTCTTTTCACCACATAAGTTAATGTCACATATAGCCATTACTTTGGTCACCCAAACACAAATCTTTTTTTGAACTTTATAAAGAAAGTTTAGTCAAAGAGATGAATTATCCAAGCTGGATTACCTTTTTTTTAAGTATAACAGCTTTAGAATATTTTGTCAAGCTACATTTCTTTCTCCACCTTGCTCCATCTTCCTTTTTATTAACTGTCCACTCTCCTCAAACACGTTTCCTCTAACAAAAATCAACTGTTTCCAAATCAATGCGATGCACAGGAGTCACGCTATTGTTGAGATTAAGTTAAGCTTCCTTTCCATAAAAAGATGGGAAACAGAAACTATAACTGTTTACAAATGCAGAGTGTTTTCTCAGTCTCAAAACACTTTGCAGATTGTTTTTACTGCGCTGTGCTCCGCTCATAAAAGGCTGGAAAAAATTGTCATCTAATTCAAGTAAATGCATCTGTGTTTTGCAAAAGAAAATGAAAATCCCTTCCCAATGGAAATCAGTTCAAGTGGAGGCTATGCTCGATTGAAGGAAGAGATGGAGTGACTCATGTTGACAATTCTGTCCCCAACCATGTAAATAAAATAACGTATCCAAGATAGAGCTGCATGATTTATCTGCTAGGAATGGCAATCTTGACATTAGAATGTGAAGTTATATAACCACACAAAAAGCCAAGAATTAAATTAATGTACCCATCTTTTTAACGAGCAAGCCAACAGCAAACTGGAGGCAAAATAACCCTGAAAGTAACGTCTGCTAGATGGAAATACTTCCAGTTACAGTGACGTGGATCAGAAAATGATGCAGAGCAAAACTCCTTGAGTCTAAGTCACTGCACATGTCAACAGCTGAGACAGCAAAGAGATAAATTTGATGAGTGAGGCCCAGGAAGGACAAGGAAAATGGGACAGCAAAAGGTCCACAAACCTAGATAAAATCCACAAAGGGCACAATGAAAGTTTTTCATCCTTCAAATTCTGATTAAGGCTCTGTGAAACTGTATGTTTGCTGTTGATTGCAATGACACCTGTGGCCAGAATTAATACTGTATTGCCAGGATAAAGACTTTGTTTCCAATAAGCATCACCCACTGTTGTGCTGACTCTTAACAAGACGGGTATTTGTTCTGAAGCAAATGAAAAGTGAGCAGACCTGATTTTAACACTTCTTTTCTTTGTTTGAGACAACTTTTCCCACAGCTCGGTGTGTTGAGACGTGTCTATAGCATGTAACGTTAGTAAGTTTTGGTCACGTCCTACCAGTGCTCATCTACCAACTCCAACATCACCAAGCAGGGAAAATGTAACCTGGCTCTTTATTTTATTGATAGAGGGGGTTGGAATGAACCTTATCACAAACAGCTTAACCCTTGTTTTAGCCGGTACTCTGTCACTCTCCTGTTTAGTTTTCTCCTGCTCTGACCTCATCATTCTATCAGACAGTCCAGCTCTAGGGTCACTCAAAATTAATCAGAGAATTACTTTGTTCTTGGTCTATGTGCTATAAATAGCTTTGTATTATACCAGGATTTTCAGACTTGACCACAGATATTGAGAAATAGCATTTTGAAATAAACAATTTCATTCCTGATAACTTTATTTTGAATTGTGGTTCAGGTAAATAAATAAAAGTGAAAAAAATTCAAGACCACTTCAAGAGTGTTCCCTGGGACTTGAGGATTTTATGCTTTAAATTTTGAGAAAAAATAAAACCTATCAGTAATCTGCCTTGATAACCAAGCAAGGAGACACCAAAAAACACAATTTACCAAATGGTGCAACACTAAATAAATTACATGATTTGACTAGACTATGAGCAATAAAGGGAATATGCAGAACAGTTCTTGGAGCATAACTTACCTGCTGGTCTTAGCTGTATCTGATTTCTGATGAGGTTTTGCCAGGGGGGATTTGTTCACTGCTTTGGCCTGGTGTTTGGGTTTTGCACCTGAAAACCAGGTAAAGAACACAAACTGATGAATCTCGAAAATAGGTTTGTGAGGGCATAAAAAATGAAAGCATTAACCACTAATCCTAAACATATGGCTCTTGATTTAGAAAAAAAAATAAACAATATTCAGGATGAGGTAGTGCTCTGCTGATGTGTGAGCTCACATCCATGTTATTGAGTAAGATCCTTTCAGGGTGGGGTACACAGATCTGTGCTGTACATGTGCCAGCAGGACAGACAGCTGATGCACACATTATCTGTGGGTTCTGATATCAGTGGGGATTACCCCTCCTCCCTAAAACCATTTTCACTATAATGGCTCAAAGTAATCAGTCATTCACCCCTGTGTGACAGCTGTATGGGGCTTCGACCTCTACTGTGGGTTTGTGCACTGACACCAGGAGTCTGCCAAGAGCAGCCTCATCTGCTTTGTATCCTGATAAATCAACATTCATACATGACTCTGCCCTTGTCTTGTAGAAATCCCTCTTGGCTCAACGCACAAGATTCATCATACAAATTAGCCTGCAGATCCTTTTACATTCCAGTGACAGTGTTCGGCCTGGAGCTGATTCGCCAACACTCCAGCTTGGCTCCAGTGATGTCCTGCTCTGTAATTGGTGTCAGTTACAATGATTAAATGGAAGAAAGTCAATAAAGAGCGTAAACCTGGAATGGAGTGGGTGTCATTGCGAGGGCTGCTGGCACCGTTTTCTGGCGAGACGCTGCCTGATGAGGGTGAGGCGCTGGGCTGAGTTTGGGTGGTGCCAGCAGTGTCAGACTTTCCTGCTGAGCTCTTCTGTGCCTTCATAGATGCTGTAAGACTTGTGGATGTGCAGCTTGGGGGAGATGTTTTAGGCCTTGCACCTGGGTTTGGCTTCTTTTCCTGCTCCTTAACCCCATGAGAGCTTCTTGGGCCATTAGCACCTGCGACATCCCGCCTGGCCCCTGCAGCTGCTGTGCCGTTGACAACCGGTGTTCCAACTGTTGTTGTCTTTGCTTTTGCTGCAGCGCTCTTCTCTCCTGATTTCTTTACATTCTTTGCCTTTGCCGTGTGACCCTCCCCTGGTTTATTTGCTGTGCCAAGTCCATCAGACTTCATGGCTGATGCAGCACTACGAGAGGAGGAAGCTGTGTTTTCAGACACCCTCTGGCTCCTACGCACAGTGGGGCTCTCAGGTGCAGATGAAGGGCATTTTACAGCCCTAGACTACAGACAGAAAAACAGACATTAAATATCTACCAAAGAGACAGGATTAATCAGGACACAGCCACAGCACAGTCATCTGTAACTAAAAGCTTTTATTGTGGATTAGCTTTAGCTACCGGAGCAAGCGACTGGAAAAGATGCTGTCTAACTTCACCTTCTGGACTACACCATCTGTTCAGACTTCTAAATTTATGATCATAGCATCTCATCAGTACTTTACCCCTTTGCACATCAATTTCAACTTAGAGTAAATAAGCCTCAGTAAAGACAGGAACCACAGGGTAACTAATGATATGAAACATTGAGCTTGTCTTATGGGCTCATGTTGCTGTGGACTGTCAGTTGCCATTGGCCTACCTGACTCCAGATGCTATGGCTTTAAGAGCCTCACCAGCCTTTTCCCTGTCTGCATCCCACTCTGTCTACATCCCTCTGCGTCTAAGTCTCTCTATCTGTGTCTCTATGCGTCGAGATCTCTATGTCAGTCTCTGTGTGTTCAAGTCTCTCTATCTGCATGTCCCTCTGTGTCTAAGTCTCTCTGTGTGTAAGTCTCTCTATCTGTATGTCCCTCTGCGTCTAAGTCTCTCTATCTGTCTGTGTCTAAGTCTGTGTGTAAGTCTCTCTGTCTGTATTTCTGTCTCTCTGTCTGTATTTCTGTCTCTCTGTGTCTGCATCCCTCTGTATCTGTGTCTCTGCCTGAGTCTCTTTGTGTCTTTTTGTGTCTGTATCTTTCTGTGTCTCTCTGCCTCAAGGTCTCTCTGTGTCCGTGTCTCTCCAAGTCTGAGTCTTTCTGTGTCAGCGTCCTTCTATGTCTGTCTCTCTGCATCTCGCTGTGTCTGTGTCTCTCTGCCTTGAGGCCTCCCTGTGTCTCTATGTATGTGTCTGTATCCCTCTTGGTCTGTTTCCCTTTGTCTGCATTCATTTGTGTCTAAATTTTGTTTCTATCTGTGTGTGTCTGTGCCTCTCTGTCTTTATCTGTCTGTCCCTGTTTCCCCCTGCATTTGTATACTTTTGTGTTTATCTCTGTGTCTGTGTTTCTGTGTCTGTATCCCTCTGTGTCTATATTTTTCTGTCTCTGTTCGTCGTTCCTTCTATCTCTCTCTCTTTTCTGTTTCTCTTTAACTCCAACAGTCTCAGCAGATGTCTGTCTAACATGAGTCTGGTTCTGCCCGAGGTTTCTGCCTCTTGAAGAGAAGTTGTCCCTCTCTGTTGTAACTTGCTAAATGCTTCAAAGTGCTGAACTCATGGTGGGTTAAAATGAGATCAGACTTTTTATCTTGTCCTAATGTTTGGTCTCTGTAGAATTTTATAAACATTAACAGGTCTCTTGCGTTTTTGGGAAGTGTCTTGAGATAACCTTTACTATGATTTGGCACCGTATGAATAAATGAAGACTGACTGGACAGGATAATAAAAAACAAGACATGCAAGACAAATTATGATTCCTGACACACCCAACATTTCTATCAAGATACAGGGATTCTGATACTTAATATGTTGTAAGACAAACATGTAATAACGCACCGTGATATTAAATGAAGAATACAGGATGGGAATTGGGGAAGTCAAATTGGGAGGGATCAGTTTGATCCCTGTATTAATTTTCAGTTTGAATACTAGAATCTGGTGTAAGAGACTCAATAATATTTTATCCTGTCTTTTTCAGAGCCTCTCCACAAAAAGCCTAAAAACAGACACAGCTCCTGTTTTCCAGCATCAAACCACTTCTTTGGAGATCTGTGCAGAGCAGGCTTCAGAGCTCTGAACCACTCATGCCTTCCATCCAAATAATCCCTCTCTGGATCACCTCAGCCGGGCTTATCTTTGCTTTAAATCTGTTAAAAGCAGTCCTGGTACTCATTTTATGCTGTGTTTTCTTGCTAGGCGTGTGAGGCATTCATGACACATGGCAAACACTTAAAGGGTTAATACAAACGTACATGGATGTCTCTGGGCTAAAAAAAAGACTCATTCATATCATCGTAGCACTTCAGATGTAAACAAATGAAAGGGTGATAACATCAAGAATAAATGTCAGTGTGTTATTGAAAGCTGTTACCTGTGAGCTAGTGAATACAGGCTTTTTACCGAGTCTTCGGTTGTCTCCTTTATCAATAGCATCTATTTAAGCAGGACAAAAAAACAGACAGAACAATTAAACAATCAGTTTCTTCTTCAGGGTTTCTTCTTTTTTTTTTTTTTTTTTTTACAAATGATTCAAACAGAAGACAAAGATTCAACAATTATTTTTCATCTCAGTGCCAAGGTCCATCTCTGTGCAAGCTAAAGGAGCCATTCTTTCATTCACAAACTCTCCCCTCCACACCCTTTGTTGACACTCTGCCTACAAGAAAACAAACATCAAATCAAT
Organism: Thalassoma bifasciatum; assembly: GCA_008086565.1. Taxonomy (NCBI): domain Eukaryota; kingdom Metazoa; phylum Chordata; class Actinopteri; order Labriformes; family Labridae; genus Thalassoma; species Thalassoma bifasciatum. Next base: position 8,032 of record RPOG01001383.1, on the reverse strand, counting down.
GCATTGATCAGTCAGAGATGTCTGGGAACGACTGAACCGAACCAAACAATGACTGTTTTTCACACGAGCGCACGTCAGAATTTTATGACTTATTTCAGCAAATTCAGTTAAATCAACTCTTCTAGCTTCGTATATCTATGATTCATGCACATGAGACCTGGACTCCAATTACACCAGCAAGAACTGTACCAGTAATAGACGCACACTGATTCCAGCCAAGTTAATTATTCATGCAGTGAATTTCAGCGCATCATTGGCTCAGTAGTGAGGAAGCTGCATCTTATTTATGTTTGTGGGAGCTTCTAATCATGTGCAGAGCCACAAAGCTGGAATCCTGCCTCTCACTCCCACCCATTGACATAAGCATGGCAGCTTTGGTGCATTTATCATGTTAGTGTTCACTCAAGACGTGTAAGAAAAAAAGCGCTCACAAAGCAACAATTTCTACCAACAGCACAGTTAAGATATTCAAATGTTAGTAAAGGGCAGACAGCTGTGAAGAAAAGAGACATCAAAAGTGTGATCAGACACCAGCATACGCTACAAGAGCTTTGGTTCACGTCTGATGATGCAGAGACTCTGCCTCAGTGCAAAGCTGGGTTAAAGCTGGGAGGAAAAAAAAACATCCTCACACTCACACTGCAGCATAAATATGTGTGAGAATCTCCTCACTTACCTGCAAGTACTCTTTCTCTGTGTTTGGGGGAAAGGGTCTCCCATCCCTGCGTGTGGCGGACCGCATAAAAGGTCTGGAGCAGGAAGGTCCACAGCCGACCACGTAGCGTACAAATCTCTTGGCTGAACGGCTGGCAGACACACAGGAGAGGGAGGCAGAGGAGAAGAATGGAAAGGGGTGCGCTACAGCACAAGCGAATCAGCAGCTGCTTGAAGAACCTTTCGCCATGGCAACAAACACTCCCTCCCTCTCTCCCTCTGTCCCTCCCTCCCCCTCCGTCTCTGTTGCAGAATCCACTTGAGCTCCCTTGAGCGAATCAGTGATGTCAGTGGCTGATGCCCATACTCCTGCCTCCACGCCTGATTATAAAAACAGGGCTGGACAGAGAGGAGGAGCCAGCTCTGCTTCCTCTGCTGCACTAACCACACACCCTCCTGACCAGTAGAAACAGCCAGATTAGTGAAGGCTGCTGGCACACGTCACAGTCTCCCTCAGCTAATCCATTCTGCCATACTGTATGGTATTTACAGGGGTTATGCGCTTTAACTCGTGCAGCCAGGTCACTTTCTCCTGGCAGTTACCTCACAAGCTTAACCCGCACGATTGATTTTTGTTAGTCTGTAAATCTCTTAGCTGTCTAATGGAGTGTTGACTGATTGGATTTACAATAATGTTTGACAATATTCAACATAATGCTCAGTTTGTTCAGGGCTTCCACAACAAATTCCTTTTCAAATCGTGAGCCAGAATTTTTTTTATAGTTCATTGCCTTGACTGCGAGGCTCAAAACTATCACACCTTACTAATATCCAAAGGCATTGAATAAAAAGTTTCAACAAATAACAGCAAAAGTATGTTGCAGCAGCATATATGAAAACAGTCATTTTTTTAAATCAAAGACCAGTGTTTTAAGTAGTGGCAGTCTGCACCAACTTGCAGAAAAATGCCTCATTAGAATTGTTTTTTTTTGCTTTTTTTTACCAAGAAGGTAAAGCTTTGTTTAGTTTTTTTTAACTTAACATCAGAAATCCAAAAATGTCTGATCTATAATGTAATTTAAACCACTGTAATTTCTATTTCTGGTCAATAAATTGTGGTCCTTTATGACACTGTTTTTAAATCTGTGATAATGTAAAAGTGTTTTTTTCAGTCTTTTGGTCACTGTTATTTAGTTGTTACTGGATAAAATATCACATTTAAAACTTCTGTAGTATCATCGCAGCCTTGCTATAGAGGCTTTTTACCTCTTCTCCATTGGTTTTTGGGAGCCTAAAATACTCCTCAGAGAAGACTCTGATGTGGATGTAAACAGAAAATGACTAATTTCTCCTGTCAAAGCTGCAGACTTTATGATGAGTAACTTAAACAGCCTCAATAAATAGTATAAAATTTTAACCACACCACAACAATGTGTTGGTGTAACAAGAGAATCAGCTTCTTTCACCTCTTCTTGTAGGTCGCCTCTGAGTTCCAGCTGAGAGTCCCCTTCCATGTCCTCTCCACACAGAAGGTACACGGCAGCGTAAAGGTCACAGCAGTTATCCACAGTCACACCTTCCCTGATGGCTGAACACAGCTTCTTCAGTAATGTGGGTTCTCGAGTAAACTCTTCTCTCTGTATCAATGGATAACAGACCTTTAGAAGACCTTTAGAAGAGGTTTTACAAAAAAACAAGACTGTCTGATCACTGCAACACAGCAGCCTTACCCTGCGCAGCCCCCTGAAGGCCTGAGTGTGGATCACTCTGGGGAGATGCTGAACAATGACAGCAAGGCTCTGCTCCTGCAGCTCAGCAGCAAGGCTCCGATTCTGCTGGGCCCACTTGACTTCTGGGAGACTGCCAAGCAACTGCTCAGTGCCACAGAGCATGGTTACTGCGTTCTGCACGGTCTGAATGAAAACATCTATCAGCTAAAAAAAACTCTCTACTGGTGACAACACAAAATAAAGTCAGTCTATAAGGAAAGTGGAGGAAATCATGTGAATAGTAGTACATTATTTCGTATGTTTTAAAAAATAAAGGCAGTTGTTCTGATGATTGTTGAATAGTATCTTTGTCTTAAAGCCACTAAATAATACTGATGAATGTGTTATAGGATCATATAATCATTAATAAGCTCATACAGTGCCATCACCCTATCATAGGTGCCAAAATTACAGCTATAGCATGTTATAAGTATATACACGACATTCTTTCATCTGAGAAAGGAGTTAATGATACCTTCTTATCATAAAATGAGTGAGTTCATGAACCTTTATAGTTGGATCGGACTGTGCGGTTATATTGTGCTATGTGAATTAAATAGATGGTTCAGTTATTTTTGAGTCAAGTTATAATGCATCATAAATCATACCTTCATGAGACATTATCTATGCCTCTATTACTAATCCTTACACATTGGCCATGGACACCAAACTGTTTACCTCTGTGGTGGTGTTTTTGCTATTTTTGTTCCTGTGATTGTCCGGGATCCTACCTGTAACCACGAACGCATCGCTTACACATGAGACCACCTGTTAGCAGCCTGTAGCATAAACAATGCTAACTGGCGCTAGGCCCGATGTTCCCCGCAAGCTGAGGAAGGAAGGCGAGGATGACATGCTGGTACTACTGCGTGAGCTAAAAAGAGACAACATCTACCTGTCCTTCCATCCATCGTTATGAGGGATGTAAAATCTGTATCCGATAAGATGACCGAGCTAGCTGTACTAACCCTGTACCAGAGGGAATACCAGAGAGCAGAATAGCATCATACTATTCACACAAATGGCTAACAAATTATGGGTATTATTATAATGACAGGAAGAAAAGGGGATAGGGAACATTTTTTCACACAGAGCTATTTCAAATGTATGCTGTGGTCTGATTTATTTTTACTTCTCTATGTGTGTAAATCCTCCCATGCTGTTTTCTGCTCTTTTATGTCCAGCCAGGACCCACTGATCAGCGGAGGGAGTCCCAGGATTATGTAACGCTTCTTGGCTAAAATCTGAATCCCGATACTTGCCAAGAGCGAACAACAGTACACTTGTCTTTCTCTACTCACTGAGCGCACTCCAGCTTCTTTTCACTGATGAAAAACAGACTCAAGATCTAATTATCAATAACACGGCTGGCTCACTCCTCATCTGTCCACATGCACATAATACTCTTGAATTAGTCCCTCTTTAATAACTGAGAATTTAATCAAAAGTCGTTTCTAATTAGATCATGGTTGGATTTCCTTCCTGTGGAAAAAACACTGCAGGAGAAGCTGATGATACTTGCGTAGTTAGATGGAAGCAGTACGGCTGATGACAGTGTGGGAGGGGGAACTCACCATTGTTTCAATTACAGCTGCTAGACAGGCTCTTTGGAGCTCAGGAGACAAGAGGGAAAAGTTTCTCTCACACCAGGTCTTCATGAAATGTTCAGCGACCCACCTGGAAATACACATCAAGTGTAAACTTGGATTCACTTCCTACAGGCTTAATTTCATACAACAGTCCACAATTCGGGCAATTCCTCCCAAAACAGTGAACCGTCTTGAGTCTCTGCAGTGTAATTAGGCTCTGAGGATCTAAAAACAGTAATTGGTGCAAGAGAACATCACACCGAGGCAGAGAATGTCTGTGAAACACTGCTGCATGAAGCTGTAACTCCTGGTTCACCGTCATACTCGTGACTCATCAGAATCAGCAGTAAACTTGACAAGGCTACTCCTTGCCCCAAACCCCCACCAACACCCACACACACCCACCCACACCGATGAATACACCGCTTCAAATCAGAACCAGCTCACAGCCTTACTCAAGACATCCCTTTCCCCCTGACCTACATTCACACACTTCTTGTCCGCTCACTGCAGTGTGTGAGAGCACAGTTAGCTTGCAGCACGTATATCAGCCGCAAGACCATTCGAAGTGGAATATTCTAAGTTTATGTGCACAGGGATAGAAATACAGCGCAGCGTGATGTGCAGCATAATAATGAGATAGAAATACAGAGAAAACATCAGGTTTCCATTTCTCAATTCAGGCAAAGAGGAATTTTTCATGACGTGTGATTTTCAAAACAGCAATCACAGGAAAGTCAGAGCCTTTTCAATATGATCCTGTCTGTAAGAAATTATCTACTTGGAGGCAACTGCATCACTCCCACAGTCACTTTAATTATTGTTAAGAAGAGTCCTCAACAACGGTCTTACTTTTTTTTTTCTCCAGAGAATTTATCCAAGATTTAATTCAAACACCTTATCAAATAAAACAAGATATTACAAACCTGATGGAAAGTATGATCAGCCTAGAAATTCTGGCTATCTAAACTGTTTTAAATCACATTCCAGTGAACTACTCCACAGAAACAGAGCTACCTGTGGGTTCCTCAATGACACAGAAGTATGAACCCACTTGCAGGTTACCTAGCAACAAGATGCAGATGTGAACCGCAGAGGCGACAGTTTGGAACATGTTGCTCTTTTAAAAATACAAATGCAATTTGCAAAAGGTCAAGTTTAATGGCAATCACAATTTCTGAAGCATAATCCCGTCAAGGGGGGAGCTGAAACTCACCTCTTGCACTGTAAGTGGAGGTTCTGAAGGCCTAAGGCATGTGTGAGGGACAGGCACTCGAGAATTGTTCTCTGGACCCCATCACTTGGCTACAAAGGAAGGAAGAAGACACAAGTATTCACAGTCATGATGATTTTAAAGCCATGCTGCTCTGTGATCCACAAACTTCCATTTTGGATTGGGAAGAGAAAGATTCTCAGAGAAGTGAAACAGCATTATTATTATTGACAGTAAGCATGCTGGCCTCACACAAAATCAGCCAGAGTGAGCCGAGAGAATCAAAACAGATTTGTTTCTGGTTCTTTCAGCTGTTCTACTTCATTTTCTGCTAAAACGCTGATCTTTGAGAAAACAAGGGACCAACACACTTTAATGATCTAATTCACAGTCACAACAAACACATTTGTAGAGAAATTATGATCTTCAAAGATCTAATGGTTGATATCCATCTCTAATACAACAGCATGGTTCATTAGAGATGAACTTCATGTGGATGAAATCATTCGCTCAAACCCATCCCACTTTTTCTCTTGGACTGGAGTAAGCCTTTGCTGATACTGCTATTCATTCATAAATAAGAAAGAACATGAAATATATTGATAGATAATTCAAGATACAAGTCAGGCTCAAGTTTTTGAGAAAGAAAACACAGATATTACAGAAATTTATGAAAAAGTGTTGAAAACCACTGTTCAAAGTATCAACTATGGTGACACTTTCTATGTCTGTGAACTGACCTTGGGGAAGAAACGGCAGTAGTCTCTGATCAGAACCATCTCTACAACGTCTTTCAGCCCCTCCAAACCCAGCATGTCTGCTGCCAGCACCACCTGACTGGAGGAAAATACAGACATGTGAGTTTGATTTCTCCATTTGTGCCACATGAAAGACATTTCTTGACTTGCAAATCATTTCTGTGTTTGAAAAACAGAGCAGCTTTAAGTCAGAAATGATAGAATAGTGTATTGTTTAGTATTCTTTATCTAGTGCACTCAATGTCACAGTGGATGAATATAACTCTGAGGGTTACCTCTCTCATAGAGCAGGTCTATATCTTTTTTATTTAAATTAACAGACTAAATAGCCTTATGTTATTTATCTAATTTGCATGACAGGTTATCATTTCTGTCTACATGGTTGTATGTTCACAAGTCGCTTCTGCTGTCTGGATCACGCACAGTAGAGTTCTGCCCTGATGCATACAGACAGGGCAATTTCTGAAAAATCTCCCCTACGGCCCCTGGATCAAACATGTGAGCGCACACATGGGGAGAGACGAACACGCTGTAAAGCGAATAGAGAGTCAGGAAAAATGACAGGAAAAAAAACTATAAAGCGCTCCCAGTTCCCTCCTCGCTTTCTGCCGTTTTACTTTGCCTGTCACTGTAGAGAGATTTTGTGGAGTGATGAATGACTTAGTGACTGAGTGAGAGAGAGAAAGAGACAGAGAGAGAAAGAGACAGAGAGAGAGAGAGGTAGCGTGGCTGTTCAAAGTCTGGTCCCCTAAAATAAGACAACCCCACTTTTTCAAGGGGGATTTCCTGGGAAAAAACACTGTCCTATGTTCAGAACGATGCAGTATTTTAACCTGCTAGGAAATGTTAAAAATGTTAAAAGTAGCTCTTTAAGAACTCATATTTTGCAGTTAGACATTCTTACAAAAAAGATATGTTTCAGATGTGTCTAATTAAGACTTTATTTGCTCATTTAGTACCTGGCACTGGCTCCAGGTGGTAGATCTATAATGGCCCCGTACATGAACTGGAGCAGGATCTCCATCTCATCTGGCCCCAAACTGAAAGGGTTAACAAAATGATCTGTTTAGAAGTCATTTATGCTGAAATATTCCCAATCATGATCATCACTCTCAGCACAATTCCAAGAACACATTGCATCTGCATATGTTGTGTTTGCATACATTTGCTGTAATGAAGGCAAACACCGCTTTCAACGCAGTAAACAAACTGCAGCAGTGAGCCCACGTGACTGCAGCCTGAGGGCCACTTCACAGGTTGAACATCAATGCAGTCACTCTCCACTCTGACAGCAGTGTCTTCCCCCGTTACCCTCAGATCAGTGGTGCTGAGGAGAGTGACACGCTCTCTCTCCCCGGAGGAAAAAGTGGGCTGCTTTGCTTCTGCCTCAGAGAGGAGACTGTGTGTGGTAGTGGGGGGTTGTCTATGGTGTTGGTGCGGATGCCTCAGCAGTGGATGAGAGGACTTTTCTGAGCCTCACTGAGAGATAATAACGGCTGTGGATGGTGGGAATCTGAGCAAGCCATGTGAGATTCCTCTGGCAGTGGGTGACTGTGTGTGTGTGTGTGTGTGTAGAGTTAAAACACAGCATTGTGCGTGAAACCCATTTACTGTACAGAGCCACCTCTGTTACGAGGCATGAATTATAAATGTGCAGTATGCAGTAACTCAGCTGTGTCGTTACCAAATGAAATGTGGGATTGTTCTGTCAGGATTGGAGGTGTAGAACTGATCCATGTGACCCGCTCCTCGATGACGCTGATGCACCAAGTCTTACCCTTGCAGAGTGATGCACTGTCTGGAGCTCTCCATCCAACTCCCGCTCAGCATGGCTCTGAAGTACTGCGACCGTGCACACAGGATTGCCCTAGAAACCCAATAAAGCAGACAGTTGCATGTCAGATTCGCCCACTACTTTAATAATTCAAATGTCATCTAGTGTGCCTGCATTTACCCGAGTGGCTTTGAAGCAAGAAGAAGAAAATTACAGTGTGTGTTCTGTATTCTCTGGAGATAGTGTTTTTATTCTCCCTGGCTTCTCAGGATAGT